>BKCP01007194.1:161282-228349 GCA_008636005.1 Striga asiatica | reverse complement strand
AAAGGCAGATTCAACGGTTGAGATTGGGTCTCACGTCCACATTTTAAGAGGGGGACCTATTGGAACCATCCCCTATATATATATATATAATTGCTGGAAAAGTAATAAATTTTATTCCAGCCAACATTTAACAAAAATATGAGTTCATTTAATAAAAATATGTTAAACATCTATATACATATAAATGGTGACAAAGAAATTAATGAAACCTTATTTGTTTTCCCTCTAAAAGACATTTACAAAGAATATTAGTTTATTATTTTTTAATTAACACTTAAACAACTCACTAATCAATGAATATTTAATATATATATATATATATATATATAATTATTGAAAGGAAATTTAATAAAATTATTTGGATTTTTTCCCTTTTTCTATTACAAGCCAATAATTGTTTTTAAACTAACTGAAACTTAATCAATTAACTTTTTTAACAGAAAGATTAATTAAAGAGTAATCATGTCTTTAATTATTCTATTATATAATAGTTATTATTAAAACTAACCTATTATAATCCACTAAATGATATATGGAAGTTCAATAAGTAAAAAAAATAAAATTCAATTTTTTCTTAAATTATTTGTTTCTTTTAAGCATTTTTAATAAGCTAATTGACTTTAGTGGTATAACCAAACCTCTTAAAATTTCATTGATAATAATAAAAATAATTTTTAAGATAATTAATAGATCATAATCCCTCAAATTTATAAAAATTACATTATCTCTTTCATTTTATGCAATCAATACAGTGATTAAGTCGAATACTTTTATAATGTTCACTTTTACTACTGACAATTTTTTTTTTTAAAAAAAAAATGTGATATTGTTATCTAACTTATAATTTAATATTATATACTTAGATATAACTTATAAAATTTAAAAATATGTGCAAGCGCACATGATCAGATACTAGTACATTTAGAAAGCAAGCCTCTTTGTCGCCTAAATAATGTTCCCGAAGGAGTAACCCAACAACTCATTAAACGGAGCAATTTTTCTATTTAATCTACATGGGAAAATTCAAAATGATATTTCATTTTGTAAATCCAATAAAGCCACATATATAGAACGGCATAATTTTGCACAAAGGCAATTAATTTAAATTGAAGGTGTTATGTTATATATTTGTTAAAAAAAATATCATTCCAATGTATAAAAACAATGTCTAAAATCAAATCAAATTAAATAGCTAATTCTAATCAAATTAAACAAACAGTATGGAGTCCACGATGCATCTTACTAGTTGGATAAAAGTACCGATACTCATTGTCCTAATCGTCATCCAAGTAAGAAGAATATATAATAAAATTTCACATTCGGAGTGCCCCACGTTGTTTATTGTTCTGCACTCACTAAATGCGAATCGGAGGATTAAAGTTAACTTACTAGAAGAGACATAACGGCGATGTTGCCTCAACAGACAGAAACCAAAGTGCAGTAGTGAACAAGTCGTAGTCTTCATGTTCCGAATCAAACTTGGTCAAGATATCTTGAAGTTGCTCCTCAATCTCTTGTTCAAAGTGATATCCGACTCCCGAACGTTCGAGTGTGTCAATTAGTTGTAACCTCTCGCTGATTGTTTTCCCTTCTGCAGCCTGTATCAGCATGCCTCTTGCTTCGTCTTTGAGTTCTGCAATGGCTTCCGCATATTTCTCTTGAACCTGCACATACGTGTATAGAAATATGCATTTAGGTAATCCTAATATTGTCATGTATAATTGTACATGATCATATATACCTGATTGTCCAAAGCAAAGGAGGAGAAAGTATCGCCCCACTTGCTTTTGGTGCAAAACCCAATGGGCGGGCGGCCGTTTGGCCAGCTTGAAGGGGGATCAAGCATACCCGCTGCAGCCATTTTTTTCTTTTTTTTCTTNTAAAGAGAATTAATTATTTGCTAGATGATGATATTGTGAAGTGCCCAAGGTACAGTTATATATAGTTATAAATTATCATCGCATGACCACTTGGTGACTAGGAAATTTTGTCTTATACTTAATTTTTATTTTTATTTTATATGGTAAATAATTAGATCATTCATAGTTTTCCTTGTCTTATTAATTGGTCCCAGTACTGTGCAGAAATTTTATTTTTATAATTGTTTTAGATGGTGAATGAAATGAAACAAAAAATATAAAATGTCCTATTGTTATAAAATAATGTTATCTATTACTATATAATATGGAGAAGAAAAACTATTTGAAAAACTTTGAAAAATTATTTCATTTCCCGCTTCTTTAGTCATTCTTTCCCGCTTAAAAACTGTTTTTCTCCCCTAAAGTTTAATTTGATTTTTTTTTCATGCAGGTATTTTAATTGTTTTTATTCCATGCATGCACGTTTTCAGTTTTTTTGGGATTTGGATTTCATTTGTATATATATATATATATATAAAAGATTTTGTTTGACTAAGCTCACCTATCTACAAATCACATTTTCATATGTCTACCGATCTGTTTTTTATTTCCTGTTTTTTTAATAATCAAGCCGAGTTTAAATTATGGTATCATTATCATCCATCAAATGAGTAATTCTTTAAGATAATTAGCCGTGAAAAAAGGAAATGGGTTTGTAATTTATTTGGTTAAATTCAGTTTTTGAGTTAATTCTTCTCTTATGAACACGTTTCTGCGGACGGATGTTGCGGTATTGCAGGAGAAGATGATTTAGATATATACAAATCCATTATCATGAAAACCTTCTTTTTTTATTAATCTTTTTACAGGTGACAATTATTTTGTTAAACTTTTTACACTAATCATGATAACAATTTTTTAAATGGGAATGCTATAATAAAAAATAAAAATACAAAATTTAATCTTTATTGAAAAATTAATTTATAAGTTTTTATATACATATATATAAATCGCATATTTCAATAGAAAAATATTATTTGTTTAACATATAGTTATGCAATATATACAACTTAAATAATAATTAAAAAAAAACAAATACATTGTAAAGAGTTCATTTCAAAGTTATACAGATAAAGTAATCAAATTGGTCGAGACTAATGTTAAAGGTATATATTCCATATTATGTTTTCATCGATTTATTATCTTTAAAAATACAATTATGCTGAATATATTATCCATATAAATATAATAAATCTACCCTAAAAACGATGAAGTCCACTTCGCGATAACTAAACTTAATTATTTGGAATGTACATCTTTTTATATACATATAAATAAAAAGCCAACGGTTCACCATTATACAAATCATATAGAGATCTTTTTACTTATGTTTATTGTTTTTCACTCCACACGTATAAACTTAATTTAATCTAAATCTCTTTTTATTAAAAAGAGGTAAAATAACATTTGGTTTCCCACCTAAACTATTTGAGTAATATTTTTTGTCAAAATTTGAAAAAATCCTGCCTAAATTAATGTACATAATCATTTTGGTCAGATATTGCGGCTATTGCATTTATTAGTTGCATGATTTAAATTTGAAATATAATATATTGACAAAACTTGCAGCTATTACCTTTATTAGTTACATGGTTTAAATTTAGTATATAATATATTACAAAAAAATAAAAAGATTTTTATTTAAATTTAAAAATAAAAAATAATTATTCATAACTTACGGGTCAATATTTATTTGGATGTAAACGAAATAGTCAATTATATAACTTACGGGTCAATATTAACTTGGACGTAAACGAAATAGTCAATTATTTATAATTTAATAAATTACTCAACTACTTAATTTTTTATTTTAATAGTTTATACAATAATAAATTATTTGAAGTAATGGAACAATATAAATTTTATATTTATACTTAATTATTCACATAGACTGTTAAATATATGATAACATTTTACCAAAATAAATATTTTATGGAATCACATATAGTCAAATTGATTTTCTGAATCAAAATTTTGAAATGGTACTTATTTTGAAACGAATATAATGTAATTTATTATCAGTTATGTGCACCACACGGGTTGTATACTAATTTTAAATAGACATTTTTATGTAATTTTGCACAATTTAAACTTTATATAACACTTTCAATAAATTAATATAAGTAAATTGTATTACGTATTGATTCCATATTTTAAATTTATAAATATTATTTAATAAGAATTTTTTTTTGGTAAAATTTAATAAGAATTTTTAACTATAAATATTAATAAATATCTCTTACCCGTGCACTGCACGGGACTCATACTAGTAGGTATATCAAATGGTATAAAAATAATATTTTGTTATATAATATATATGAATGACGATTTTGTCTTTGATTTAATTGTATTATTACGACTGTGTCATCATAAGTTTTCCTATAAATAGGGGATTAAGTTATAATGAAAATCGTACCAATAGAATACATTCTTTCTATTTTTATAACACGTTATCAGCACGAGTCTCTGCCATCTAGAGCTCGATTTGTAATATGACGAGAGTATTCTCTATAGTTGCGTTTTATAGACGATTCCCTCTATCATAAATCAGATTATTAATTTCGTTCCTTATTCGAATCAATTCACCATACCAGATGTTTGAATATTTTTCTTTCTTTTATCACGATCATTTTTATTACTTTATTTCGAGCCTCGCATGTCGAGCTGTTGATTATAGCTCCACCAAATCGGACCTCCTTGGATCCGAAATTCAAAGATATGGTTATTCTTGAAATTTGGAATTTGTGAGAGTGGTTAAGTTTTGTTTAAAAGAAAAGTTGAGGCATGTATCTTGTTTTGGAGATGAAAAGGAGTAAAAAGAGGATAAAAAATTTAAGGAGGAGAAGATAAGTTAGTGATGTTGGGAGAAATAATGGAACGACATCCCATATATAAACAACTACAACACAAATCAAGTATCAATTATTCGCTAATTGTTGGAGAAGACCCTTCGACCAGAGCACCGCATTGGGAGAACGACTTCTAGGTCGAGAATCAGGTGACCTAATATTTAAAAATCTTTTAAAGATCGATGATTTGGAGATTTATTAGTGTGTATTAGTATGGGATGGTACTAACTCCACCAATAATTAGATTTTAATAATTAATAAATGAATATTTAATTAAACGATGACAAACATCTGAGTTAAAAATTATGAAAATTTCAATGGCAGGTGGTGCGGGGTCAGTGGTTTATATGAAAAATCCTAAGTTCTATTCATCCATCCACCTCATCAACTTCGTTCAAATAACCTGAAAAAGGTGGAAGATATAAAAATTGCTTTAATTGTCTTGCAACAATTGCATTCCATCCATCCAGCTCATTAAAGGTGGAAGACATAAATATTGCTTTAATTGTCTTGCAACAGTTGTATTCCATCGATCCAGCTCATTCAAAATTTTTATATTTTAAAAATTTTTAAAAATAAAAGATATATATTTTTTTAAAGTTTTAAATGATGTTTAAAATGAATCATTTATTTATATAAGAAAAACAAAAATATATGGAAAAAAATAAAAAAAAAATAAAATGTGGAAAAAAGTAAAACAGCCGGATTCTGAAAATCCGTTTTTTAGGGAAAAACGGATTTTCAGAATCCGTTTTTACTTAATCCCGAAAGAAAAACGGATTTTGATAATTCGTTTTTCGTTAATTAAGTGAGTTTTTATTTAATTAAGTGATTAACCTTAATTAAATCCGAGTTTGTTTTAAAAACGGATTTTCGCAATCCGTTTTTGTTATTTGATTTTTTTTTTAAGTAAAACGGATTCTAAGAATCCGTTTTTATGTATTTATTTTTTTTTAATTTGTTTAAGGCTCGATTATGTTCACGAACTCGTTTATCAGCGATCGCGTTGCGTTTATTTTAACTGAATTTTTTATTCTTATCCTTCAATATTAAGATTTTTTATAAATTTCAATATAACATTTTGAACAATAAATAATATCATTTTAATATCAATTCATTCGTCAAATGATAAAATTTAACATGTATACATATATGAAACACTATATAGAAAAAGACAACCATATGTACCGACAAAAAAAAAAAGTGAACCACAAAATATATATCCAAAACCATCAAAAATAAATATCTGAAAATCCAATACAAAAAAAAAAAAATATGTCCACAAAATCACAAAATACAAAAACAAACTAACTAGCTAGGAGTATATGGTTTCCTAGTCTTGCGGTTTCGGGACCCTCTCCGAGGCCCCGGTGGCAAAGAAGACGATCCTGTGGTCGGTCCAGGCGTGGTTGGTTCTTCTTCTTCTTGTCCATCTAATTAATTAATTTTTGTAAAAAATCAATAATTCGACCGGACAAATAAATAAAAAGAAACAAAAAAAATATATATATTTGTATTTAAAAAAAAATCTCACCTTCTTCGTGGTCACGGCGTCTTCTCCCTCCACCAATGTGGGGCGCCGGTCTATGCCTCGCCCGTTGAGAATGTGTATGCTGGGGTGGGGCGTACTCATCTTGAGATAGAATTTGCTCCGACGACGCCCCTTGTGTGACCGACTGACCCCCAACAGTCAGAGAAGCGTACAGAAGTTCCTGGGCTTGTTGGAACTGTGACTGCGCTCGGGGAGGTAGCGTATCAATGTCGTCAATGTTCGTTAGCACGTTATACGCCACCTCCGTACCCGAAAACTGCAAAATTAAATTCAAATAACTATCAAATATTAAAAATAATAATAATAATAATAATAATAATAATAATAATAATAATTACTTCATTGAAGACAGTTACCTGACACTTCTCCCGGTCGGCATATGGTTGAAACCCGCCGTCCTGTGAGATCGCCGCATAGTTGTTGGGGTCATTGAGTAGTCTCACAGTCCTACTGTGATACCAATCAATGTACCCGTCTGCCGGCTGCAGGAAGGGATCCACCGGGACATCTTGGAGGACGTTCTGATCTCTCTCTTCGGTCCAGATCCTCCCAAGATCAGCATGGAAGGCCTGCCAATCGGTGTATGCCCTCCCAGTCATGCCCTGGCCCTTGTGGCGGGTGTCCCAGTCGGCCAGACTAGTAATGAGCGGCTGTTGGGGGATGGGCTGGTGGCACCGAAACTGGCGGAGCACCCTATCAGTCTCGTGGGGTTCTGCGATGTTCCAGCAGAAGATCCACCCCTTGTACATCCAGAGATGTCGGTCTTGTGTGCACACTCCAGGGAGCCGACCCTCGTCTATGTACGTCTGATAGGGTACCCAATCGAACTGTGAAAAAAAAACATTTATAGAATTATTAATAAATTTAATAAAAAATAGAATTAAAAAAAATAATAATTATTCATTATTATGACCTAAGAAACTTACATCAGTCTCTCTCAGGCCACTCAGCTGATCTCGGATGGCAGCCGTGCCCGTCACCAGGTGTCTCATGTCCCTCGATCCCACCCACCTTAAAAATCACAGAAAAAGTTTTATTTGTAATTACAAATTTTGATAATTGAAATAACTTAAGTGTTGAATATAAATAAATGTTATTATTACCTTGCACCCAAGGGACAACCCGCCTGAGAGCCGAAATGTGTTCTTGTCATTAATGGGCGAACACGAGGGATGCGTTCCCATGCCCAAACCTGCACATATGGACATATACATTTTTTAGCACATATTATTGTAATTTACAATAAATAAAATTAATTTTCAATTAACAAGTAAATAAATTTACCTGAATCAACTGCACGCAGCTCTTGATATATTTTTCCCGCGTCTCGTAGGCGTCGCAGAGCGCTCTATATACCCCGGCCAGAAGCGCTCCACCCCAGCTGTACCCCGGAATGGCATCGATGTCATTCAACAGGGACAACCAGTAGAGGTTGACTCCGTTGGCCCGATGGTCGGGGAAGAAGAAGGACCCAATACACCAGAGTATCAGAGCTCGCGCCCTCTTCTCGTACTCTGATGTAGGGAGTCCATCCTCCAGAGGGCGCTTGCACTCCTCTTCCAGACTACTAAAATACAGGCACTGACCATTTATGTCCCAAGTCTTGGAGTCGTAGTCCTGGACCCCGTCATCCTTGAAATACGTTTATATATATATTAAAAGCGACCCATGACTTAAGTATATAAACATAATAATAATAAAAAAAAAAAAACAAATAAAAATTTTAGGTAAAAATATACCTGTACGTATGGGAGGTACCCTAGAGTCATTAAATTCGACATATGAAATTACTAACCATAAAAAAAATGACATATACAATTATAAATCACCGAAATTTGACGTTTATGATCTTTGTACTAATTCTCTCGTCGTTCTCTAAATTATTGGGAATATTTCTTGAGCCTCATGGACCTAAAGCAATTCATATAATGTATTTTTTGAGGTTATTATGCCCCATGCATGTGTTACATACATTCATTCGGCTTGTATTCGGGTTGTATGCCTTTGTCCATATATTTGTTGAGCATATATATGTATAGTATGCTCTGTGGTCTGATCCCCACATATATTCTAGGCGAAATTTTATGTTTACAGTATGGTTTTTAAATAAATAGAATCTTAGTTTAATTGCATTTTTACAATTGATCGGAAAAAATGTGTATTTTATATATTTATTAGCGTATTTTTATATGTTTAATTTTATTGTACTTATATTTTTTTCGACTCAATTATTTATTAGATGGATCGAAATGCTATGATATTTTTATGTCTTATTTTTAATATATTGGAGTAGTTTTACAGGTGATATATCAATAAACGAAATTCTTGCCAGCTGAATACGGGGTATTCCATACTCGGCCCAACACCTTCTCAATTTCAAGGCCAATGATAGATATTTAAATAAAGGCCCAATATTTGAGAGTCCTGCCAATATGCCAAATAATTCATGTCCATAATATTAAAGAGTGGGCGCATAATGAATAGCACAATTCATGAGAATTTATGGAAGTAATTTGGAATGTTGGAGCAGCACTTGAATATAGGAGAATTAAACACGCATGCCCTGGGAGTCCTCTTGAGAAGAGGATATATATATATATATATAGAGAGAGAGAGAGAGAGAGAGAGAAAGGATCATATGAGAATGACTCTTAATGCGAGAAATAAGAATTATCTTGGATCATTGGATCCATCAAGTTAATGGTTATGATCAAGTCAAATTGTGGTCAATCATTAATGGCAGTATGGTAAATTAATACAAATTGTGGTCAAATGTACATATTTGACTAATTATTAAGGTTATTTTAGTCATTATAAATCAATCCAACTCATCATGTGGGACCCACCACAAACCACCCCAATTTCCCAATTTCTCTCTCCCTAATTCTCTCTCACACGCACAGCACCCCCAAATTCTCTCTCCCTAATTCTCTCACATCACACACGCACAACACAATTGCTCACACACACACACAGAATTGCTCACAAAATTCGACCAGACGGAGGAGAATTGGCGCGACACCGACGGAGGCGAAGCGACGTGGCGGCGGTGGAGGCGAGATAAAACGGCGTCGGACGGACTCAGACGACGGGCGTGGCGGCGGACGGAGGTGAATCGATCGACGGCTGCCGGAGATGAATCGAGCGGCGGCAGACGGAGAAGATGCGATTAGGCGACTGTGAGGCGAGACGAGCGGCGACGGACAGGAGACAGTCAACGACGAAGCCTTGTAGACGACGACCAAGGGAGATGTTTGGTATTCTTTTCCGATAGGTATCGAAGATGGCTGCGACGGCGTGTTTGGGTAAAGCGGGGCTGTCGCGGTGTTGAGTGCGGCCTTGACGAGGGTCAGGCGGCGGCGGGGCTGCGGATGAACAGTGGACTGTTTGTGGTTGGAATTTGATTTGTGGGGCTTACCTTTGAGAATTTGATAGTCTATAGGACTTAATTGCAATTTTTTTAAAGTTGAACTTATTCCAATTTAGTTCAATTCAGATTTTAGGTTAAATATGTAATTTACTGAATTCTTCATACTTAAAAAATTTGATAATTGCACGGTACGGTTCACTGGATTGCACTTTACAATTCAACACATTGCACATTATTGTTCAGTGCATTGCACAACGAAATGATAACTAATTTGCATAATAGTGTGTGTTTGTATGTACATTAAAAATTAAAAAAAATTACAAAAATATAAACGAGCTGCAAAATGTAAAATAATTTTCATTTTTTGGTTCGGTTGAAATGGCTGGCCAAAATGTTAAAATTGAAATAATCGAGTCGAACTTTTGGAAAAGTTAAATCGAATAGAAGCACATGATTTATTTGGGCGGTTAGTCGAATTAACAAAAACATATCTGAATTAAATTATATTTGATGTTATAAGAAAAATACTGTTTAAAATGTTAATAATTTTATTTATTATTTTTATATAACTGTTTGGTTGAAGAAATTTAAGTTCGGTTGGTTTCGATCTCTGATAGTCATGATAAAGTGCAACGTATTGTTTTGTATAGTGCAGCTTCTTATTTTATAAAGTGCAACGTGTTGGTGTATAAAATAAACTAATGTATTTTTAGTACGCTAACATACTTGTTTTTTGTGTAGATAAATGATGTGATTAATGTTAAAGTATTATGCATATCCGTTTTTTATATTTATGTTATGGTGATTTGGCATGAGCTGTTGACGTTAATCACGGAGTGTGTCGATAAAGTGCAACGTGTTTTGTTATAAGGTGCAACGTGTTGTTTTTTTAAGTGCAACGTGCTGCTATATAAAGTGATGATATATAAAGTGTTGATATATAAAGTGCACTACTTTATATTATTTATTTATCTATTCAATATTTTATCTATTATTTTATTATTACATTATTTTAATATTTTATATTATTTTTATTTAATATTTTATTTTTTATTCAATATGTATGTATAAAAAATATAATAAATAACAATTTTTTTTTTATATTAATGCATTGCACAGTATCACATTTGAAATTGCACTTTAAAGGTAAAAACAGATAATTGAACCTACATATAAATTTCGACCCGAAATCTTAGTTAGTTCGGTTTCAATTAGTACAGTGCAATCTATTATTGTGCAATTCGTCTAACTCTAAGGTGCACTCGAAGTACATATATATTTTTAATAATTTGTCTCGAACCAAATTAAATCCGAAATATTTTTAGTATTTTAATGTTTTTATAGAATATATTTAGTCTTTATAATTTCATATTTACTATTTTATATTATTGTTTGTTGAGAATAATTAATATGTATATATATATGTTATTTTTATGTAAATATAAATAATATTTTTATTATATACATAAATAATTAAATTCCATACATTTGTGAAGTGAAAAGAAATCCTAAACCCTCTCGCGATTCCCGGCGATAAAACCCTTCCTCCGGCTTCTCGTTTTTATCTCCTGATTTGCCCTCTTCCGGCGGCGGCGAGGCTGATCCTGCGGCCGCCGCTGACCGCCCCTCCCTTATGCTGCTGTCTCTTCTTCCCTTTTTGTTGCCATGGCGTTTTTTTTCCTTACCTCCCCTTTTCGTCGGTGGTCGGTGGTAGAAGGTCCGGCGGTGGCTCTGGTTAATTCCGACTCTGAGGAAGCTGCACGTGGTGGTTGGGATGCCCAATTGCTGCTCTCTTGCGGTTATTGTGGTGGCTCGGCTCAGGGTGAGTTTTTTGGGGGCTAGGGTACGCAGGGGGTCCGAGATTTCCGAGGCGGCTTCGTCCTTTTGGGTTCATCTCGGGCCTTTGTGTTCCTGGGGCTGGTGGTTCATGGTGCTGCTTTGGGTTTGGGTTGGTGGTTGGTGGTTCCGACTAGGTGGTTGGCGATGGGGGTGGGAGGGAGACTGTGCTGTGGTGGCGAGGGGAGGTGATGGTGGCGGTTGGGGAGGGGGGGGCTCCGGTGGCTGCTGCGTGTTGTGCGAGGTGGTTGTCGGGGTTGGGGTTCCGGCAGGAAGCGGCTATCCTAATGCAGCTGTTGTTGGGTTGCTTGGGATCCGGTATTCCTGAGTCGGGCTAGTGGTGTTAGCCTAGCTCAGGTTGCTCCGGTTGGGGTTGCTTGGCCGGTCCCCTCGGTCTGCGGGTTCCGTCCTTTGGGTGGGGTTCGAGGGCGGAGTCCCGCCTTGTGTTAGGCTTTCGGCAGTTTCCGGGGTCGGGGCTTGGCTAGGGGCCTTTCCTAGAGTCGGTTGTAGCTGCTTATTCGGTTTTGTCGGTTCTCCGGGGGAGGGTCGTTTAGTCGTTTAGTCGTTGTTGTTTAGTTTGTTTTGTTGTTAGTCCTTTTGGTCAGCTTTGTGTGTTTGTTGTTTTTGTTTCGGAGATGTCGACAGGTTAGGCATTGTGCAGTGACTCTGTTGTTCATCTTCCTTTATTTTCGATTTTTGAGTCTCTAGGCCGCCTTGTGTGTGTCCTCTCAGTTTGTCGTTCTTGTTTGTTGTTTTAGGTGTGTTTTTGGTTTGGGCCGTTGGCCTCTGTCCCATTACCCTGTTGGGGCCGTAGATTACCCCGTTGGGGCCTTGTAATTTGTTTCTCTTCGTGTTATAATATCTCTATCGTATTTTTATGTAAATATAAAATAATATTTTTATTATATACATAAATAAAATATAAATACTTTACTATTTATATTCTAAAAATGAAATCAGAATTTTGATATTAAACGAGTGAGAACAACCAAGCCGAATCTGTGCTCTTTCATGTTTTGATATTTGTTATTTAATATTTTTTATATATTTCTTAAAAATTACAGATTTGGCCCATGGATTAAATTGACATTTAATCAAAAGTTACTAAATTGCAATAGGGTCCCTATCAAATATCTAATTCTCAAAATCAAATCAAAGATTCATTGCAGATCGTCTTTCAATTTTCAGGAAATCCCCTCCTTTCACCATCGAATTCGCCGCTCGTCTTCACGTCTGGTATCGGAGCTAGCGAAATTATCCCGTCGGAGGGCTGAGATTAGGTCGGAATTTTCGACGATTTGTGAGGTCGCATTCACGACGGGGACGGCTTTTCCGGCAGATTTCAGATGATTTTGACATCTCTGATCGAATGGCGCTGGCGGAGAAGATCACTGTGCGATCCTATGTGAAGGAAGGCGCTCGACGGCGCGGCACAGAGGCCAGCAGGCGGCGTAGGACATCCCGCCTCTGTGTTCGTTGACAGCATATCCGGCGGCTCCGGCGGTGGCGGGATGCTTGGCGTTGGCGGCGGAGCAGTAGGTCGCCAGAGGGAAGGACCACAAGTGGGTCGCCGGCGAGAATGGCTGCAGCAGTGACGGTGCCCGACTGTGTGTGAATGTGTGTGTGTGTGTCTCTCACCGTGATGTGTGTGTTGTGCGTGTGTGCGTGTGGTGCGTGTGTTTTGCGTGTGTGTGTGATAAAGAGGGGGATGACGTGGCGTGGTGATATGGCAGTGGTTTAATTGAATATGTAATGGTAATACCCATAATACTCTTAATGAAGGTATAAATTTGACTTTTTTATTATCCATTAGATTATCCGATCCAATGGTTACGATTTATTCTCATTTTCTCGCATTAAGAGTCATTCTCACCGGAGCGTGACCCTCTATATATATATATATTGAAAGAGGATAATTAATAAATTATTTGAGGAAATTTTATTAAAAACAGAGTCAACCCATTTGACTTACCAATTATGACAATTGTTTAAAAGACCCAAATTCTTTTTGTTTACAATATCCTAAATTCTTTTTTGTTTACAATATCCGAATATCTGAAATTTCAACTTCTCCAACCGTTAAAGTTATAGCACAATAAACTAATATTGTTGCGCAAAATCATTCTGATTGAAAAATACATCACCTCTAATATTTTTAAATCTTTATTAGCCTTTAAAAATCTTTTTTAAAAAATAGCCACTAACTCCTAATTTTTTTTAAAAATTCGTACCTAACCTTTTAGCCACAACATTTGATTTTTCCANTGTGTAATGCCTCGTGCAAATCTATCGTAGTTATAGATAATGTTTTATTTCAACAAAAGACTTAAATTTTTTTTCCATCAATTTTCTAAATAACGCTTACATACGATTTAAATGTATATATATATTATGTTGACAAATAATCATACATCTTATATAAATATATGCATATAAATGTTTGTATTTATATGAAATAAAAACTAAAATCTCGCCTAAAATTTTTAAATACCCATCGGAAGAGGCAGGAGCACGAGTATGTTGTTGGAGATCATGTCTTCCTGAAGGTCTCGCCCATGAGGGGTGTGGTTCGCTTCGGGAAGAAGGGGAAGCTTCGACCTCGCTATATCGGGCCATTCGAGATCCTTGCCCGAGTCGAGAATTTGGCTTATCGGCTGGCTTTACCACCGAACTTGTCGGGAGTGCATGACGTGTTTCACGTCTCGATGTTGCGGAGATACGTGCATGACCCCGATCACGTTGTGGACTTCGGCGAACTGCAGGTCGAGCGAGACCTTACCTATGAGGAGGTGTCGGTTGCTATTTTGGACCAGAAGGTCCATCAGTTGAGGAACCGGGCAGTGAGTCTGGTGAAGGTGCTTTGGAGCCGACATGACGAGTCAGAGGCGACTTGGGAGAAGGAGGTCGAGCTTAGGAGGCGATATCCGAACTTTGAGTTCTGAGTTCCCTTTGTATTTTATTGCTTTTTAGTTTTATTTTCGAATTCCGAGGACGGAATTCTTTGTAAGGTGGATAGATTGTAATGCCCCGTTTGACTTTGAAATTTTTGAGGATTTTTTATTATTATTATTATTATTTATATTTATTTGTTATTATTATTATTTATTGAATGCTAAATTATTAATTGTCGAATGTGATTTATTTGTCAAATTGTCTAAATGTTATTATTTAATTAAAAATGTGTAATTGTACTTTTACCAATATTATTATTATTTTCTTAAAATTAAATTGTGTGTATTATAAAAATATATTATATCCGGTTATATATTTATTGTGCTATTTAATTTGCGAGCCGATCCGATTTAACCTATCAAGCTCGAGTAAAAACCGTATTATCGCTATGTAGTCGGGCCCGAGAGCCGAACCGTGTTATCAAATGTATTTTCCAGCCCATTTTGCTATGTGAATTAAATGGCCCAATTCCTTGCTAATAAATCCTGGTCCAATGTATTAAATGGTTTCGGCCCAAATCACTTTTATCACCTTGGCCTGTTAGAATTCAATCGGCAGATTCTTTTCTCCCTTTCTCCTCCGCGTGACCAAGTCGCTTCTTATCAACAATTCAAAATTTTGTTCCGATTTGTTCGTGAGATTTTCCTCACTTTCGACTCATTCTCGCATCTATTAATCAGATAAGTCGTTCTTCGTTCCTCTCATCTAGCAGCTATATTTCGCAGCGTTCAGTTGAAAAAAAAAAAAAAGAATAAAAATTCAATCGCCGTGTGAAATTCCTGTCGTCGTTTTTCGGCAAGTTCATCGACCTTGTTCGCCGGCGTTCCTTGTTCCGAGCAGACCGGTCGCCGTTGAGTCTCTGTTCGTGGCCAAACATCAGTCATCCGTCGCCGAGTTTCCGAGCAGCACCTTCGAGGAGTTCTGAGAGCCAGTCGAGTTCCGTTCGATTCCCGTCCTCCGTCCCCGTTTTCCGATCTCGAAATTCCCGAAGACGGGTGTTTGAGGAGTCGAGCCCTCGACCTACGTACCAGCTTTTTGTGTGAAATTTCCTACCTCGATTCTAGGTGGGTTTTATTTGAAAAATTTCTATGCATTAATTAATTGTTATTGTTGTGGTATGATCAAAGTATGCATGTGAACCATGTAGCCTTCGATGTGACCTTTATTAGCCGTCGAACGGTTATCCCCGTAGCTATAGAACGTACCCGATGGGGTGTCTCCTTTATTTATGTATGGCAGTCAGGGCGTGAGCCTTGGCTGGTGATCCTCGATGTAAGTCCGAAGGGAAGTTTTCGGGCATTCGGGGTGGATTTACTCCTACTGTATGGGCATCGAATGTAAGGCCCGCGGGAGTTTTCGATACGTGTATCAGCAGTGGTCTATTGGTATAGGTGTGCACATAACAGTTGACTTTGGGAAGGAGATGGGATATTAATTGATTTGTGTTCATACTGTGACCATACCTACTTTATTTTATGAAATTTAATATTAATTATTGCATAGTGGTGAGCACCTCGATTTCCTATTGTGCTCATCCCCACCTGCGCTTCATGAATGCAGGTTAGTATTTGCGGGCACGACAGAAGAAAGCGAGTGATGGTCATGTTATTGTTTATTTCCGCTGCTTAAATTGCTTATTATGATTTATGCATTCCTGACTTATGTTGAATACTGGATTATCGATAGGGAGTGTACTCCCTAGTATTTATGGATTTGATGAACCCAGTTTTGGGTGTTGACTATTTATGATTATTGAACTCGTTGGGAATTGCATATGTGATATTGTTGAAATTGTTTTTGAAAAAGAGTAGCGCCTCAAGTGTTTTGAAATATATTTTGAAAAAATTATTCTGAATTTCGGCAAATAAAAGTGGGGCGTTACAGTTTGCTATCAGTCTAAACTAGTTGATAGACCTAGTTAAGGAAAATGGATTTCCAAAGTAACTAAGTTTTTAGCAGCATCCCGAGATAAGTTTGCAAATGATTGCGAAAAATTTATAAGTGTTTTTGAAGGTAGAATTTGTGAAAAATTGGCCCTAAGTAGCGGGGTGTTGCAGTTGGTATCAGAGCACTTTTGTGCTTCTGAATGTTTTAAAAGACAGAAAATTTTACAAAACCCGACCACACCGCACTCACGCCGCGCCGACAATCAGGTAAGTGCATGCTGTAAAAGTTTTTTCAAAGTTTATATAAGCAAACTGTACTATGTCTATGCTCAATAGGATTCAGATAATCCGAACTTTAGATGCTCGAACCAGTACAAGACTCCTAGCAGTATCAGATATGTCCTCTATCAGAATTCAGAACTCTAGATTCGAACTCTAGTCGAACTCTAGATTATCGAGTTATTTTCAGCAACTCGTCAAGAAATTTGTGCCCATTTCAGTATTCAGCGTTTCCTTTCAACCTTATTCAATTTCATCTCCTGTTCTGACCAAGTTACGCGGCTTATTCTCAGATGGCCCGTCGTCCGAACCAAGCTCAGAGAGAGATGACTCAAGCAGAGGTAGTCGCTCAGTTCTGCGGCTACAACCCAAACAAGTTTTCGGGGCAGGGAGATCCTCGCCTAGTTGATGAGTGGATCCAGGGTCTCGAGGCTATTTTCGAGATCATCGAGTGCTCAGAGAGGCACAGCATCCTATGTGCCCAGGTTCAGATGACTGGAGACGCCAGGCTATGGTGGAACTCTTACTGCGGCAAGCGCCCTGGCGAGAAGGAGAATCTCACCTGGCAGCAGTTCAAGGAGATGCTGAGGGATAAGTATTACCCTGACACCTACAAGGCTGAGATGGAGCGTCAGTTCTTGGCGGTTAAGCAGGGCCACCGCTCCGTGGACAAGTATGAGCGAGAGTTCATTCGTCTCGGGTCCTTCGTTCCTTATTTGGTGGACACCGAGGAGAAGAAGGCGAGACGCTTCCGTGATGGATTACTGCCAGCTATCCGTCACCACGTAGCGGGACATGGCGTCCAATCTTACGCCGATGTCGTTGCTAAGGCCCAGGAGACAGACGCCAGTCTCAGGATGGATCTCGTACAGCCATCAGTCCAGCCCCCAGTATTGCCCCCAGCTCAGTATCCGGCACTGCCCCCAGCTCAGCCAGCGCCTGTCCAGCAGGCGAAGCCTAAGAACAAGAGGAAGTGGAAGGGTCAGCAGAATGACCGGAGGAACAGGCAGAGACAGCCACAGATTCCACCATGTGGCACCTGCGGACGCCCACACCGTGGAGACTGTCTTGCCGGACAGAATGTCTGCTACAACTGTCGGAGGCCCGGACATACCATCCGGAACTGTCCGGATAGGCAGCAGCAGCAGCAGCAGCAGCAGCAGTGGCCGCCTCAGCAGCAGAGGCGAGGACAACAAGCATAGGTTTATGCAGTCGAGCAGGCTGAGGCAGAGCAGAACCCAAGTACTATGTCTGGGATGATTATTTTGAATGATATGCCTATATTTGCCCTGTTCGACACTGGTGCGGCACACTCGTTTGTGTCGACTCGATGTGTAGAGGCCATTGGAGTTCAGCCCATCAACACTGTTAACCCTCTTGAGGTGAGCCTAGCCTCAGGAAGGAAGATAGTGACGAGCTCCAAGGCAGAGAACCTTAACCTTAGTATCGACGGCCGAATCTTGACGGCCGAAGCTTATGTTATCGATATGAGGGACTTCGACCTCATTCTCGGTTTGGATTGGTTGACGCGTTATCGAGCGGACATTCGTTGCCATGATCGGGAGGTTATTCTTCATCTTCTGAAGGACAGTCAGATCACATTTTTCAGCTCGAAGACGCGAACCCTACCTCGTGTCATTTCGATGGCGAAGGCGAGGAAGATTCTGCGCAGAGGAGATTGTCAGGGTTACCTAGTAAGCCTTGTCGATGAAGGATTGAGAGCACAGACACCTCATGACGTTCCAGTTGTTCGTGAGTTTGTGGATGTGTTCCCGGATCAGCTACCAGGAGGACCACCCAACAGGCAAATGGAGTTCACCATTGATCTTATTCCAGGATCAGGACCGGTTTCTAAGGCACCGTACCGTATGGCTCCGAAGGAGTTGGAGGAGCTGAAGACGCAGATCGAGGAATTGCTGAAACTCAGTTTTATTTGGCCAAGCGTCTCACCTTGAGGAGCACCCGTCCTATTCGTCAAGAAGAAAGACAGATCCATGAGAATGTGCATCGATTACCGGGATCTCAACCGGTTAACAGTGAAGAATAAGTATCCGCTCCCCAGGATAGACGACTTGTTTGACTAGCTGAGAGGAGCTTGCGTATTTTCCAAGATCGATTTACGCTCAGGCTATCATCAGCTGAAGATTAAGGAGTCCGATGTAGCCAAGACCGCTTTCCGGACGAGATATGGGCACTACGAGTTCGTGGTTATGCCGTTTGGTCTGTGTAATGCGCCAGCGGTGTTCATGGACTTGATAAATCGAGTGTTCCATCAGTACTTAGACCGATTTGTTATCGTCTTCATTGATGACATTTGGTCTACTCTAGGAGTTTGGAGGATCATGAGCAGCATCTGAGGGTTGTTCTCGGGACCCTTAGGCGAGAAAAGCTGTACGCCAAGTTCTCCAAGTGTGAATTTTGGCTGAAGCGAGTGGCATTCTTAGGCCACATCATCACCGAGAGAGGCATAGAGGTCGATCCAGCGAGTCCGCCGTTCGGAGCTGGTCGGCGCCCAGAAGTCCCACTGAGGTCCGCAGTTTTCTTGGTCTACCAGGGTACTACCGCAGATTTATCGAGGGATTTTCGAAGATTGCCCTCCCCTTGTCCAAGCTGACGAGGAAATCTGTGAAGTTTGAGTGGACGAGTCGTTGTGAGAAGAGCTTTCAAGAGCTCAAGAAGAGGCTTACGACGGCTCCAGTGCTGACTATTTTGGATCTTACTCGGGGTTTCACCATCTATAGTGATGCCTCGAAGCAGGGTCTTGGGTGTGTGCTGATGCAAGATGGCCAAGTTGTCGCGTACGCTTCACGTCAGTTGAAGCCACATGAGTAGAATTACCCTACGCATGACCTAGAGTTGGCAGCGATTGTGCATGCACTCGAGATTTGGCGCCATTATCTGTATGGTGGTCGGTGCGAGATCCTTACCGATCACATGAGTTTGCAGTATATCTTCACACAGAAGGAGCTCAACATGTGCCAGAAGCGATGGTTGGAGCTTGTGAAGGATTATGACTGCACCATACAGTACCATCTGGGGAAGGCGAACATGGTAGCAGACGCCCTAAGCTGAAAGGAGAGGGGTGAGCTAGTTTGTTCTATCACTCAGTAGCGTCAGTTGATTCATGAGTTCGCCCGGATGCAGCTTGAGGTAGTCGAATCACCTCCCATGTTGCCAGTTGTGGAAGGTATTCGAGCGATGAGAATGTGGCCCACGCTACGAGATAGGATCTGGCGGGATCAAGCCTTTGACGATTTCATTCATACGATGGGGGCAAAGATTCACGCCGGTGGAGTAGAGGGCTTTTACCGAGGCACAGATGGTGCCATGGAGTAAAAGGGAAGGATTATTGTGCCGAATGTCGAGGCACTGAAGAAGGAAATCCTGACTGAGGCCCACAGTGCGCCATACCTAGCCCACCCTGGGTGTACCAAGATGTACCACGACTTAAAAAGGTCGTTCTGGTGGCGAGGCATGAAGAGAGATCTAGCAGACTTTGTGAGGAAGTGTTTGGTCTGTCAGCAGGTCAAGGCCGAGCACAAGAGTCACATAGGTTTGCTACAGCCACTTGAGATACCCAGTTGGAAGTGGGAAGAGGTTACCATAGACATCGTCACAGGACTACCTAAGTCGTCCGAGCAGCACGACGCAATCTGGGTAGTGGTAGACAGGCTGACGAAAGTCGCACACTTTATACCTGTGACGATGACCATGTCGATGGACAAGTTAGCCGAGATATATACCCGTGGGATCATCCGACTCCACGGAGTGCCCGTTACGATCATATTCGATCGAGATCCCAGATTCACCAGCAGATTCTGGGAGAGTTTGCATGAGGCAATGGGCACCCAGTTGAAGTTCAGTTCGGCTTATCATCCAGAGATAGATGGCCAGTCCGAGAAGACGATCCAGACGCTCGAGGATATGCTCCGAGCCTTGATTCTGGACAGAGATGCTAAGTGGGAGAAGTGGCTGCCACTAGTCGAGTTCGCCTATAACCACAGTTATCAGGCGTCTATTCAGATGGCTCCCTACGAAGCACTTTGTGGCCGCAAGTGTCGGTCGCCCCTTTATTGGGATGACGTCGGAAAGCAACGAGTACTCGGTCCGAAGTCGATCGAGGAGACAGTTGAGCAAGTGGCCTGGATCAGAGAGAGGCTCAAGACAGCCCAGAGTCGGCAAAAGTCCTCAGCCAACAAGCATTGACGAGAAATGCATTTTGAGCCCGGATATCATGTCTTTCTGAAGGTGCGACCGATGAGAGGTGTCGTTCGCTTCGGGAAGAGGGGGAAGTTGCATCCTCGCTATATCGGTCCTTTCGAGATTCTCGAGCGAGTTGGCGAAGTAGCCTATCGAGTAGCTCTGCCTCCTGAGTTGGCTGGCGTGGATAACGTGTTCCACGTTTCGATGTTACGCCCATACGTGTGCGATCCCGAGCATTCTCGCTATATCGGTCCTTTCGAGAGTCTCGAGCGAGTTGGCGAAGTAGCCTATCGAGTAGCTCTGCCTCCTGAGTTGGCTGGCGTGGATAACGTGTTCCACGTTTCGATGTTACGCCCATACGTGTGCGATCCCGAGCATTGCTTCAGCATGATCAGATTCAGCTCCAGCTAGATTTGACTTACGAGGAGTAGCCGGTAGCAGTTTTGGACCGAAAGGTCCTCCGGCTCAGGAAATGAGATGTTCCCCTCATTCGTATCAGATGGAATCGCCACAGAGATTCAAATGCCACTTCGGAGCGCGAGGAAGACATCAGACCTCGTTTCTCAGATTTTCAGTTCTGATTTGTATCTAGTTGTATGTATTCTCCAGTTTTAGTATTTCCGAGGGCGGAAATATTTTTAAGGAGGATAGATTGTAATAGCCAGTTCTGTATTAATAAAAGTGGCAGTTTTTAGTTCCAATGTTTGAACTATTTCCTTTTATTAATACTGCTCGTCTTGAGTTCCGAGCCCAGTTATCAGCTATTCAATCTCAGTTATTAATTTCGGTCCATTTATTTTTAAAAATGGATTTTATTCAGTCGGAATTAATTATCCAAGTTGACGAATAATTGAAACCGAGTACGTTTCGATATATCGTCCAAGTCTAGCCGTGTTCGGAACCGAGTCGTTCGGTCACGAGTATCGCGCCTAGTCGAGTATCGAGCCCTAGCCGTGCTCATAATCTTACTTAGAATATTTTCTAAGTATGAGTCGATCATTTTATCGAGCCCTAGACCAAGTCTCTCGATCACAAGGAACCCCGCACCGAGCTCGTGCAAGGGTTCAAGCCCTCGCGCCCTAGTGCCGCGAGTTGAGACCAAACCGTGTCGAGAATGATCAAGTCTTGTCCGAGCATGTATGGATAAATTTTTCCTAAGTATTTTGGTTCCTTATTGAGCCACAAGTTCAGCCCTAGCCAAGTATCCTACTCGGTCCAAGTGATGCCGAGCCCAAGCCAAAGGGGTCGCAACCTAGTCTGCGCGAGAGTGGCTAATGCCGTGCGAGATAGAGCTCGAGTCTTGGCCATGTTTTTCGAGTATTTTTCTAAGTGTTTGTAACACTTAAGTTTAGCCTCATTTCAGCCCAGCATGGAGGTATTGCTCGGCCCAAGTAGTCATGCGAGTTGCCCGTGTCGCGCCAGCCCAGCCATACCGCGCGCGAGGCCCATGTCCGAGTGGGTTTTTCAGCCCAATGCATGGAATTCTTGGCCCAAGTTCCATGGCCTATAGAATGCGAATATTCTGGAGATTATGAAGGATTAATTCAGCCCAAGACATCCCTAATTAAGGTTTAAGGAAAGTCACATGGCCATTAAGAATATTTTAAGGTGAGTGGACATTCATGTGCATTTTTAAATGCTTGGAACCTTGTCCTCATGTGCTCCAGCCGACCAGACCTGCTCCCTTCAGCCATATGCTCTGAAAGATGCTCCAAATTTCTGTGCAAGTCAGGTGGTGAGACCAAGACCATGCCCACTCAACTTCCCAAGGTCCCATGCGCATGAACCAAGGATTTTCCACTAGTTTGGTCTCCATTTGGTGCATTGTTTGCTCCGCCATCAAGACTCCTTCATAAGGCTTAGGCTCAGCTGAGGAGAGGTCATTTTGTCACTTCAAAACCTGATCATCACTTGAGAGATTTTGAGCAAAGCCGAGAGCTTGCACCCCAGCCCTTAGCACGCGCGGGTAGGCCCGAGGAGGAGGAGAACCCGCATTCACCTTGCTCCAGCCGAGGTCTCTGGTGACTTATCATTATCCAAGCATTATTTGGATTTTTCTAAGTCACTTGAGCCTATCAACCTCAGCCAATTAGCTCCAAGTTGAGGCCAAGCGTGAGAGGCCACGAGTGAACCCGAGTTGAGGTCCTTAGCACCATTTCGAATTTTGAGCAAGGTAAGCTCGTGCCAACCATTTTTCCCAGCTTATTCATGATAAAATAGGAATTATCATGTAAGAATATGATGCCATGCACGTGATAAATGTTGAGTTCCGGATTTTCAAAGTTCTAAGCCCTAATTCCGGAAATTCTTATGCATGCTTGAGTTGGTTGATTTTCATAGCTTGAAAATCCTCAAAAATCATGAGAATGACATTGTTAAATGATTAGCATGCTTTGAGTTCATATGTTCGGTCAAGTTGGTTAGTGAATTTGAGCTATTTTCACCCCCCGAACCAAGTCTATGTGCATGTAAGTATTTAGCCAATGTCCTAGCCTCAATAGCAATGATTTTTGATGTAGATTACTCGGCCCTAAGTAAATTTATATGTTTAGCATGTTCATTTCGGTGATCTAGTGTGGCCACGAGCCGTGTCGGGCCTATAAGCGCACCTCATTATCCAACCGAGGTCTTTCAGTGACTTATGGCATTTTTATGTGTATTATGTCATAATATGTTGGGTTGGTTTAGTAGTCACCGGAAATAGTGGCCGGAAGACCGGCGAGGACCGGTCATGGGTCACCAGCCGCGCCAGTCGCGCGTGCCGTGCCCGTGTGATGAAGATCGCGTGTCCCGATTGTCGATAAGCCACAAACCAGTGCCATGAATCGCCGATAGGTGTCTCGAGGTTTGCACAACCGCACCCCTTGAAACGATAAAATTGCAAAAGAAATCGAAAAGATATCTAAGGCAAAGTGTTGAACAAAAGTTCGGTTTTTCTATTAATTTCTGAACCATTAAAAATAACAAGAGGAAGGGCCTTTTTATAGGCATCAAATAGATATATTCCTAATCTAGCTATAACTCTAATAAAGCAATGAAATATTAAGTATCCTAAACAATCTAGAAATCATATGTAAATAGGGAAACTAAATATATGGAGAATCCTAGGAGATCTTGTCTTGCACATCAAGTCAAAAAAACCCTAGCCCTAATCTCGCCGTGTCACACTCCGCTTATCAGAGTAAATTTTTCGCAACTTTTACTTCGAAAATACTTAACTCTTTCGAAATCTTTTGCGACTAACTCGGGATGCTACTCAAACTCATCATCTTGAAAATCCGTTTATCTTTAAACTTTTGTCTAATACTTTTTAGACATAAATAAAACAGATTTCCTTTAAACGTGCATTTAAAATACCATAATCATATTTCTCATAATGGTAAAAACTTGAAATCTGAAATTCATTAAAATGCAAGTTCAATACTTAATGTGCATAGCGGAAATACTTGAAAACGTGGTTAATTATACAGATTGTTATAAATGTCCGTATCAAAGCTTGTCTTCATCTGAGTCCACGATCCACACCAACACTGCTCCACTCACACCTCCTCTTCGACCTGTTACCTGAAACTAAAACTCATGGGGGTGAGTAACGAATATGGATAATCATAAACCGATATCTGATCGTTAACTAGAAATCTGTTCTGGTATTGAAACTTAAACTGGCCGATATCTGATCGGATACGTGTGCACACTCTGATGGATATTTCTAAGGCACCTAATGGCCTCCATCAGAACTTAGGATATAATCTCTGAGAACAAATTAATGCCTCCTCATCCTAAGTGTAAAACTTAAACTGTAGGATATACTCTGAGACAACTGATGGTCTCCTCATCCCATATGACATCAATATCGTACTCAACGTGATACCCATTCAGGGTCCCCACCTTTTTGTCTTTGAAATCATTTGAAAAACGATAAGTACTGTACTGGTACTGTATCTGCAAGTTACATCAAATATAAACAAATATACTAAGTACTATGCTCGTATACTCAATAAGAATTTTAGGATTATTCACTTATCTAAATCTTATAGAAATTCATTAAACTTGCTTTTTCTCAAGTTTATACTTAACTTCTCTTTTTACTTTTACTTAAGGTCAATTATTTAACCTTATAAATCATGTCTTCATAAACATCAATATGGTATTATACTTAGCATGTCATAACTCAAATGTGAAAATAACTATATTTCACATTATACTTGATTGAGTATTTAAACTTAAAACATGCTTACTTTTACCAACATCATCAACATGATTTATAACTTATCTTAATTTAACTTGATCAAATACTTAATTCATCATACATCATATTTCTCAATCTTTAGATATTGGCTTATACTAAATTTTCACTTAATTAACTTGAAAGTGAAAATAATCTCAAGCCATAATCATCTTTTACTCATAACATTTAATCATGATGTTAATATGTCATACTTAATACAATCTTTATAAAATTGTATACTCAACATAATATACCAAAACTTCATCAAATTACTCATCACTTATATGAAAATTATTCATGATCATCTCATTTTAACAACTTAAACATTTCATGAATATTCTTGCATATATATACTTATCTTTACATATATGCTTTCTTATATTCATAACTTATTTATTTCTCATCTTTAAATTATGAAACTTAACAGTCATATTCTTAACTCATATTTAGACATGTCATAAAAATGTTAAAATTTTATCATGCATATATCTCGACTTATTCAAGTTTAAAGTTGCTGTTGGAAACAAGTACATAAAATTCAGCTTGCATGATAAACTTTAAAAATTAATATCTTGAGTTATACTAAACTAAATGACTTGATTCTTGATCCTATGTACTCCTCTTTTATACAAGAAATAACCATAGGAAGCATAGATTTCCAGATTTTTCATAGCTATGTAAAAATCTCATCATAACTGAACACATATGACATATATATGAGCTGGAAATAACTTATTTTCTAGCATGCTTATATTCATATAAAACTTTAATATCTATGTCATATAAAAACATTATTAAACACTTAATATCATCTACTAAACATGTAAACTCATTATCAAAACATGAACTTAAGCATGTAACTTTAAGATAAGTAAATTACCTCCTTCTTGCTAGAATCGTAACTTAATTCTTCACTTCTCCAAAGTTTCTACTACTCATTCTCTCTTACACTCTTATATAACTTTTGGTATTTAAATTTGGTGTGAGAACTCTGATTTTTAGGCCTCTATTTATAGGCACAAATTGGCAAAATATCATAATGGAGTGAAGAAATGAACAAAATAAACAATTTAAACTTATAAACTTAATTAATCATAAATTATTTTATGATTAACTTGTATTCTTATCCAAACATAATTAATCATCAAAAATGGCCTTTAGTTATAGCCATGAGTGAGTTTTTTGGTAGATAAAACTTATTCCACCAAGTTTAATAAAATTCTCATCAATTGTTGAAATAAAATGCTGACTTAAAACTTAGCAAAACTTTGTTGTGATTTTCTCATCTCATTCTCACCAATTGATGACCAAAATTTCGTGCTTAATGTGATGTAATTGATTCCATATATTATTGAAAAAATGTCACCATTCATCATATAAAAATCTTTGGAACAAAATAATAAAAATCATTTTTTTTTATTACTTATGCATTTTCTTTCAAAATGGCTGATTTTTAACTCTTTTACTGAAAAGTAATGCTCATATATGGTCTTGGATCATGCTAATAAACTGAGAATAATACAATTTACGGAACTCAATTCGGACTTAAAACGAACATTTACCGTAAACCTAAAAATTCTAAAATTTAAATTCTTTACTCACATTTTTTTTTTCTTCAATTTAATGAACATATTGCTTTTTAGGATCTAATATAATTATCTTGAAATATTCTACATTTACGGAACTTCATTCGGACTTAAACCGAACGATTACCGTAAAACCAAAAATTCTAAAAATTTCGATTTCTATTAAAATAATTCAAATAGACTATAATGTCTAAATAAATTTTCTCACTTCTTTGAACATTTATCACTTAAATGTTCATGGATACTTAACCTTACTTCAAGACTTAACTTGTATCAACTTATGCTAAAACTCAATATTATGATCTTATCTTGATGACTTAAACACTTAGAAAAATTCTAAGTATTTAGTACTAAGGCTCGGCTATTTCTTAATTAAGTTCAACTCATGACCGAACATTCTTGGTTTCAGTTCACTACTTATCTTAAACGATTAATCAAAATATACTCAATTTTGATTATTCGTCATCTTATATTAATTAATCCCGTCTTATAAATCCATTTATAAAAATAAACAGACCGGAATTGATTAATTACTGAACTGGCTCGATTACTGAAAAATATTGAATCGAGAATATTTTCGACTTAAAGTCGAATTTTTAACTGAATAACTTAATAATTGGCTCAAAACTAGGAACGAGCATTAATAAAAGTAATTAGTTCATACTTAGAATAATTACTTTTATTAATTACTGAATGGGATATTACACGCCGCCTCACGCCCCGACCGTCCGCGCGCCTTGCCTTAGTCCTCGAGGACTAAGGTCGCGCCGCCCCTCAGCGCGCGTGCTTGCCCGTCACGCGTATCGCTCGCGCACGCGTCCTCGGCAAACTCTTCGGGCGCGTCCCCGGCACCTGCCGCGCTACCGCTACCCGTCACGCCCTGGCCCAACGTACCCGTCGCAGGCGCGTCATCCCCCATCGCGGCGTCATTTCGCTCGCGCACCAGTTGCGCGCTCATGTCTCACACGCGATGGCCTATGTTTCCCCCTTCTGTCGTGCTAACCTCTTGCGCACATAATAGGCCCGGCTTGAGGTGTTCTTCAGTTGCCTAGCCACATCCGCATCATTCCCGTCCCCTTCAAGCGCTTCCTTGTCCTCAAGGATGAAATCAGGGAACTGTTCGCGCATTTCCTCTACATCCTCCCAAGTGGCTTCTTCCGTTGGTAGCTCCTTCCACTCGACTAACACCTCCCAACGATAACGTCCAGCCTTCCTTACTTGGCGATACTCGATCACACGGCATGACCTTACGATTGCCCGTCCATCTGTGGCTGTCGCGGGTAGTTCCTCGCACCACTTGTGTGCTTCACCCAAACTTCTCTTGAGTTGCGAGACATGTATGACTGGATGGATGTGCGAACTCTCTGGCAACTGTAGGCGATAAGCTACTTGCCCTATGCGCTTCAAAATCTGGTAGGGCCCGTAATAGCGTACCCCGAGCTTAGTCGCAGCCCTTTGCGCCGTCGTACGTTGCCTAAAGGGCCGCAGCTTCAAATAGACATAGTCGCCTGGCTCAAAACTTTCTTCGCGCCTTTTACCGTCATGAAAGGTTTTCATGCGGTTAATTGACCCCTCGAGAGTTCTCTTCAGTTCTCGTAACATTAAGTCTCTCTCCTCAAGTTCTCGTCCTACTTCATCGTTGATTGCAACCCCTTCCGAATAATTTACGATCGTAGGTGGTTTGCACCCGTATACCAACTTAAATGGTGTAGCCTTGGTCGACTCATGGTAAGTAGTGTTGTACCAATACTCGGCCCACGGTAGAAAGTTCTCCCACTTCCTCGGAAATTGGTGCACATAGCATCGCAAGTATTGCTCTAGCGTGCGGTTAGTCACCTCGGTTTGGCCATCCGTCTGCGGGTGATAGGCAGAGCTCATTGATAGCTTGGTCCCTTGAAGTTTGAAGAACTCATACCAAAAGCTACTCATAAAAATCCGGTCACGATCAGAGACAATGAGCGTGGCACCCCATGTAACTTCATGACATACTCAATGAAGAGCTTGGCGATAGACTTTGCCGTGTAGGGATGCGTGATCGGTATGAAGTACGCGTACTTCGTCAGTCGATCGACCACGACCATGACTCCATTGATCCCATTAGAGATAGGCAGCGCCTCGATGAATTCCATGGTGATGTCCTCCCAGATATTCTCGGGCACGGGCAAAGGCTGCAATAGACCACTCGGTCGCCGTGCGTCAGCCTTAGTGCGTTGCACTCGTCGCAGTTCGCGACGTACTCCCGAACCGCGCCTTGTTGCCCTGGCCAAAAGAAGGTATTGGCCATCCTCATCCAAGTACGATAGAACCCCGAATGTCCTCCAATTTTCGAGTTGTGGAAGTGCTGCAAAATTTGCTCGTGGAGCTGTCCACTATCCGGCACAAATACTCGGCCTCGGTGTAGCACGAGACCATTGTGAAGCTCGTAATCGGCTACCGCTGCTTCGCCAGCCTCCATTGCCCGTAGCAAATCTTGACATTGGGCGTCATTCTCCTTAGCCCTTCTAATCTCTTCCCATATGGCCCATGTTGGTCCGGTTATGGCTTCGAGCTCGGCTACATCCGTCCACCTCGACAAGGCGTCGGCCACGGCGTTTTGTCGACCAGGTCTATATATTATCTCAAAGTCGAAGCCCATAAGCTTTGAGACAAACTTTTGTTGTTCGGGCGTCACGATTCGTTGCTCGAGCAGGTGCTTGAGCGGTTGTTGGTCGGTTACGATCCGAAAGCGTCGCCCCAAGAGGTAGGACCTCCAACATCGTACCGCTTCTACAACTGCGAGCATCTCCTTCACATATGCAGATAATCCTAGTCGAGCCGTGCCAAGGGCTTTGCTAAGGAAGGCCAAGGGACGTCCTTCCTGGACTAGCACCGCACCAATGCCCACATCGCTCGCGTCCGTGTGCACCTCAAACAACACATCGAACCTTGGCATGGCTAGAACAGGCGTCAAGGTCATCGCACCTTTAAGCTTCTCGAATGCAGCCTCACTAGCTTCGGTCCACTTGAATCCGCCCTTCTTGGTCATCTCGGTTAGTGGCTTGGCAATGGACCCATAGTCCTTCACGAACTTCCGGTAGTAACCTGTGAGCCCTAGGAAACCCCTTAACTGCGTCAGGCTGGTTGGTTTCGGCCAGTCGACCATAGCCTCAATTTTTCTAGGGTCGACCTTCACACCATCATGTGAAATAAAGTGACTAAGGTATTCGACAATCTCTTATCCAAACGAGCACTTGGACGGCTTGATGTAAAATGAATTGGCCTCCAAGATCTCGAGCACCACACGTAAGTGCCCCATGTGCTCGTCCCACGTCTTTGAGTAGACTAGAATGTCGTCGAAGAATACCAAGACGAACTTGCGCAGGTGGTCCTTGAAGATGGAATTCATGGAAAATTGAAAGGTGGATGGGGCGTTGCATAGCCCGAATGGCATCACCAAATACTCGTAGTGTCCTTGGTGCGTACGAAAGGCCGTCTTTGGAATATCAGCCTTGTGTAGCTGGATCTGATGGTACCCGGCCCTAAGGTCGAGCTTAGAGAAATAACGGGATCCTCCTAGCTCGTCGAGCATGTCGTCGACACTCGGTATAGGAAACCGATCTTTGATAGTCGCGACATTCAGTGCGCGGTAGTTGGTGCAAAACCTCCACGTGCCGTCTTTCTTCTTGGCTAGTAGCACTGGTGATGAGAACGGGCTTGAGCTGTGCTGAATGAGCCCGGACTCAAGCATCTCGCCAACTTGCCTCTCTATTTCAGTCTTTTGAAAGTGCGCATATCGGTATGAATAGACGTGTACCGCATGCTGCTCATTGACCAAGGGTATTCGGTGATCAAACTCCCGGTGCGGCGGCAAGCCCTTAGGCTCACCTAGGACTCGGTCGAACACCTTGAGTAATGTGCGCACCTCGCCTTGATGTTTGTCGGGTTCGGATGTGGGTGTGCTCGTGTCTTCGACCACGACGGCGAAGATTTGGCCACTGTCGCGCCAAACCCTCTCTATGCTCTTGAGACCAACCTCCTTGGTCCCACTAACTTCACTAGCTTTTAAGGTAACTTGCTGTTCTCCCGCTTTGAACTTCATGACCCCAGTTTTGTAGTTGGTGGTCACTTCTCCCAATCCTTCAAGCCATTGGACTCCTAACACTACATCGGGTCCAACCAGGGGTAATGCGTAGAGATCGGCCTTTATGGTGACTCCTTGGAACTTGATTGGCACCTTGCGATAGGACTCGGTGCACCTTAACCGTTCACCATTGGCTACTCGGACTTCAAATGGCTCGATCGTGGTGGTGGACAAGTTTAGCTTTTGGGACAGCGTGGTGTTGATGAAATTGTGGGATGACCCATTGTCCATGAGTACGACCACGCGGCGGTCCTTGACCCATGCCGGTAGCCGCAACGTCCTCAGTCCTCGAGTTCCCGCCATTGCGTGCATCGAGATTTCGGCTTCATCCTCGAGCACTTCAACTACTACGTCGCCCTCCTCAGCCTCGGGCTCCTCGTCATCCATGTCAATAACGTCTATCACGAATGCTTGCTTACATCGATGTCCCGGGGTGAACTTTTCCTCGCATTTGAAACATAGCCCATTCTCACGTCGACGTCTTATCTCCTCGAGCGATAGTCGCTTGATCTCCGGGTTTGGTGGTCGCGTGCTGCTTGGTGGTCTGATGCTCGGCGCGACATTGGTTGTACGTCGCGGCTCGGGGAAACGCGCGTCCGCCCCTCCCCTTCGAGTAGCGGCGAGATGATCGTCACGGCGCCGGGCAATCTCCATGGCCGCATGCATCGACTCGGGCCGCTCCAATCGCCGATGAATACCCCGACCAATGCAGCCTCGGGCCAGTCCCTGACATGACACGCTAGTCTTTCGAACTCCTTCAAATAATCGCGCAGGCTGCCGGTTTGGCGTATGCGCGAAAGGGCCTCATCATAGTTATGGTAATTGGAAGTCCCGAAACGCGTGAGTAACTCGCGCTTGAAATCTCCCCACATGATGACTCGCTGTCGTTTGCGGTATACGTTTGTGAGCCATTGCCACCAAACATTAGCTTCTCAATCTAGGTAATAGGCCGCATATCGCACGCGGTCATTGGCCTCGGTCTCGTTAAGCTTAAAGTATTGCATGGCCCGGTTGAGCCATGCCTCGGGATCGGTGCCGGTGAAGATGGATAGCATGAGCCGCGGTTTGTCGAGCCTCGGGCGGTCGTGCACGTTAGATGCTTCTGACCGCTGATCGAAGTCCTCCTCGTGCTCGCACTCATTGGGCCGATGTTCCTCCTCCTCGGGTCGATCGCGCCTTGCCTGCCGTGGGGGTGGCCGCGCATATCGTTGGAAGCCGCGCACCATCTCCTCGAACCCCCGGTTCACGGTTTCCATTAAATCCCGAACCGATGCTTTTGTCGCGTCGAGCTCCTCGCCGAAGGTATCCATGACTTCGCTCATACTACGGACTTGAGCGTCAAGATTATCGATCTTGTCCTTCATCTCCTTGTTGGCCATAGCTTTCTTTTCTTGCTTTCGTTCTTTACTTCGAGGACTCGTCTTGAAGATTTTTTTTTTTTCAATAGGGGGACGAAAATAAAGAAGAAGAAAAAGGAAAGGGAATGGGGAAGGAAAAGACACACGATCTAGATACTCTCAATGAAAGCACCAATGATGAAGATCGCGTGTCCCGATTGTCGATAAGCCACAAACCAGTGCCTTGAATCGCCGATAGGTGTCTCGAGGTTTGCACAACCGCACCCCTTGAAACGATAAAATTGAAAAAGAAATCGAAAAGATATCTAAGGCAAAGTGTTTGAACAAAAGTTCGGTTTTTCTATTAATTTCTGAACCATTAAAAATAACAAGAGGAAGGGCCTTTATATAGGCATCAAATAGATCTATTCTTCCTAATCGAGCTATAACTCTAATAAAGCAATAAAATATTAAGTATCCTAAACAATCTAGAAATCATATGCAAATAGGGAAACTAAATATATGGAGAATCCTAGGAGATCTTGTCTTGCACATCAAGTCAAAAAACCCTAGCCCTAATCTCGCCGCCTCACGCCCCGACCGTCCGCGCGCCTTGCCTTAGTCCTCGAGGACTAAGGTCGCGCCGCCCCTCAGCGCGCGTGCTTGCTCGTCACGCGTATCGCTCGCGCACGCGTCCTCGGCGAACTCTTCGGGCGCGTCCCCGGCACCTGCCGCGCTACCGCTACCCGTCACGCCCTGGCCCAACGTACTCGTCGCAGGCGTGTCATCCCCCATCGCGACGTCATTTCACTCGCGCACCAGTCGCGCGCTCCCACCCGCCGGATCTCCTTCGCCCGCCTCGCATGTCTTACACGCGATGGCCTGTGTTTCCCCATTCTGCCGTGCTAACCTCTTGCGCGCATGATAGGCCTGGCTTGAGGCGTTCTTCAGTTGCCTAGCCACATCCGCATCACCGTGCCGCGTCGCAGAGGCCAGGCAGTGCCTCTGTCCGTGCCCGTGTCTAGCGCACACGAGGCACCACAGCCCTCAGCGCACGCGACAGCGCACCAGCAGCGCCTGTCCGTGCCAGTGAGCGAGGTCTTGGCGCCAGTCGCGCCCAAGCACCTCCGACAACGCTCGGCCGTGCTGTCCAGCGTCAGTGCACGCGTGGCTTCGAGTCAGTCGCTCGTGCTGCGCTGTGTAAGCCTTGGGTCGTACCAGCCGCACGCCCTAGCACCTAGTGTCGTGCCCAGTGAACCCTAGTCGTGTTCCTTAGGTTCAGTTGGCCACGGGACGTGCCCAGCAGCACGCCCGCGTGCCCAGGGTAGCCCGACAGCGCCTTACCAACCCCAGTCGCTCCAGAGTCGCGTGAGTAGTGCCTGGCTGAGCCAGTTCTCGCGCCAGCCGCACTCGGGCCGTGACCAGTCGCACGCTCCAGTGCCCAGTCGCACTCCCAGCGCCCAGTTGACCTCGGCTGTGCCCAACCGCACCTAGTGGCACCAGTTATGCCAGGGCTTGTGCCAACCGCACCTGCCCGCGCCCAGTAGCGCCTAATACCAAGACTCGGTCGCACCCAACTCGTGCCTAGTGCCGTGCCAGGGTCCCAGCCGACCCAGCGCGGGACCGTGCCCGGCCAGTCCGTACAGCCCGTGACCACCCGGTCCAGAGTGACCCGGCGGTCCAACCCGGTCCGGTTCAGTTAGTGAGTGAACCGGCCGGTTTAACCGGCGGTTCGAGTCAGTTTCGGTTCGAGATTTTCGGTCCGAGTTATATTCTAAAATTTAAGTAATTTTCCGAGCCAAACCAGATCAGTTAAGCATATCAGTTTGAGTTCCGGACTTAGAATTATTTTAGCGAACCCGTAGAGTGTTCCTTTATATCCGAATGAGTAATCTGATAGAGTAGAGCATCTTAGCATATTATTGAGCGTATGACGAGCATAGTACTTAGTATATGTGTTTGCTTATATTTTTATGTAGCTTGAGGAGTCAGCTACCAGCACAGCCGCACTTACGTATTTTAAAAGCAGATCAGGTGGGGACCCAGTCTGGGTTATACATTGAGTATAATAGTCAATATCATGTTCAGGTATGTATATGAGTTTTATCCTCTTGGGGTTAAGGCCGAGTTGTCCTTCCCTAAGTTCTGGTGGTGGCCCAGTTTGCCTTAAATATACCATCAGAGTGTGCACACGGTACCGGCCAGAGTGTCCGGGAGATTACAGTTACCGGCCGAGTGTCCGAGAGTTTCAGTTACTTATATGTACCAGTTCTGTGATATCATTATTATTATTGTTGTTTACTTTAGAATGAGTTTTTATGGAGTACAAGTGGACCGTACTCACCCCCACTTTATATTTTCAGATGGCAGGGTCGGCGGGCAGACGTGAGTCCAGCTGTGGTGGTTGTGGTCGTGGACTCGGCACAGCGAGCTGTTCCAGGGACATTTGTTATCATGTTTGGTATAACTATTAAAACCACGCATTTTTAAACTTCCGGTATGCTTGCTTTTATTTCGAACTTGCATGACAGTACTTTCAGACTTAAATAATTTATCCAGCTCGCCAGTACGAACGGGACTAGTTAAAATACAAGATTTGATAAAAGATTTAAATTTGATTTTCTTAAAGTCTAAACCAGTTGATACACCTAGTTAAGGAAAATGGATTTCCAAAGTAACTAAGTTTTTAGCAGCATCCCGAGATAAGTTAGCAAATGATTGCGAAAAATTTATAAGCGTTTTCGAAGGTAGAATTTGCGAAAAAATGGCCCTAAGTAGCGGGGTGTTGCAGGGGACTTGCTGCTCGCCACGTGCGGTTTGCTGAAAATGGGGCGCGCGGCTATGGAGGTTCGCCGGAGGAGGAGGGCTCACCGGATTGATGTTGGTCGCCGCTGTCTGCCGGAACCACTTGACGAGGGAGGCTCACCGGTGGCTTCTGCACGTTAGGGCGGCTTCACGCGGGCGGAGGAGGCCTCTGCTGTTTCGCGGCGAGGTGTTGCAGGCGGTGGTCGCTCGCCGGAGAACAGGGCCTGCTCGCGGTGGCGTCGCGGCGGAGGGTCGCTGCAGAAGAGGAGTTGCTGTGCGACGGGACTAGTTCACGGCGTTGCTTCTGGAATCGCTGGAGGTGGAGCAACTGGTCGCGGCTAGGGCTCTACGAGGAGCAGCGAGCGGAGGGCCGCGTGATGATGCTCGCCGGAATTGTTGGTTCGGCCTTGTCTCGCGAGCGGGGAAAGGCAGCAACGAAGGCGATCGATTTTGAGCCAGAGAAAATAATAAGAGATTGAGCGAGAGGGGGTGATCGAAGAGAGAGATCGAGTCTGCGGGTTTTGATCTGCCGAAAGAGGATGACTGCGGGGCGTGATGACGAGAGAGATAGAATTGAGAGTTGCGGGGCGATGCTAAGTCGAGCGAGAGAGAGAGAGAGAGAGAGAGAGAGAGAGAGAGCAAAATATATATAAGACTTAGGTTTTATTTTGCTTTCTCCACAACACACGATTTAAGGGGAAAAAACTAGGTCTTGGGTGCGGTTCAAGTGGGCCAGGGCGTGCGGACCGGATCGCGGGTTAAACTCGCGGCTCGGGCTCTCGGGCTTGATTTTACGGTTCGATCGCTCGACAATTTAAATAATATTGAATATTATTTGTACATACAATACACACATTAATTATATAATAATAATGCACATTTAGACATTTAATAATAATAATAATAGCAAACAATAAATAATAATAATAATAAATAATCCCAAAATTGTTCATAAATAAACGGGGCGCTACAGTTAGCATATTTTAGGATTTTCGACTCGTTATTATTTTAGGTATTTTTCGCCAAAAATCCTTGTTCTAGCTCATGTGGATTATTTTTAGAAATGCTCGTCTTAATGATCCTTCGTGTTGATCGATTTCGTAAGCATTATCGTCTACTTAGGTTATTTTCAAATCTCGAGCCGTCGTTTAGGATATTTTGATTGATTGAGTGGTTCCGTGTAACTAATTCGATTAGTGGATTTATTTATTATTTTTGTCAATGATAAATCGTTCGCCCGTCGTTATGCGATTTTAGTTCGTTTGTCGACTTTCGTATGGTTCGTACGTGCATACGTCGTCTGATCTTTTGTGTCACGTATATGGTTGATCGTTCGTCACCGTTGTTATAACTCAATCGTCCATCGTCTTTCTTTTATCGCCGCTCATCGTATCGTTCGAAATCCTTTGGTGCATTTGCATCTTATTTTTGAGCTTTATTCAACCAAGACTTGAGATTTATTCTCGGCCTTTTCGCTAGTATTATGGCTATTTTTCTGGTTAGATATCCGGCCCGATTCTACTTGGAGTATTCGACCCTTTGTGCACTCTTTGGATCCATTTTGGTATTCCAAATTTTTAGATGACCATTTAAGGTAAAGGTTTTGATCAATTTGTAACCCCTTGACCGGCCCTTTTGCCATGGATTAGCTCCATTTTGCTTGCTTAAAAATTCAAAATTTGGGGCTTATTTTAGTAAGTGCAATCAGCCATTATACTACCTCATTTGAGATCCATGAATCATGCTTGATACAAATTATTCATGCTTGATACAAATCAAAAATCATGACCTTGATTTAAGCTATATTTCACACGGTTTTAACATTTTGCCTACTCTTCATTTCATCAACAACCATCACCCAATTCCTATTCATTCAAAGCCTCATATGTTTTCCCTCTGTTTGTACAACAAAAACCTAAGCAGCAAGATGAGTCAACCAAAATCTACAACAAAAACCTAAGCAGCAAGATGAGTCAACCAAAAGATTTCACTCATTCCAGTTAGAAACTTCTTCTCTCAAACAATTATCGCCACCTCATCTCCTCGGCCCAGCCACAGACAGCAGCCGCTCAATCACCACGCATATCAGAACAGACCAATGACCAAGCGGGTCCCGTCCATTGATGGGTGTCGAATCGAACAATAATAAAATCCTGCTTCTTAAATAACTGTAGTAGTGGTAATCAAGGTCGTATCCACATTGATTGGCTAGACAGAGTATCGATGCAACTATTCTTGAAAGAAATAAAAATAAAAATAAAAATGATGGGGAGTTTTGATGATTTTATCTAACTTAGAAAATAAAATAAAATAAAATCTAACAAGAGATGAAAACAAAATGAGTGATTAAAAATAGAGAAGATATCCAACCAAAGGAAAATTTTATATAAATGGTTCAACGGTACGATCATGGATGAAAAGATAATCCTCCTACTCTCAATTAAACTGGTTATGGTTATTGGTACGACCTAACAACCTATCCTTCCTTACTTGTTCAATAATCAGGATACGATCTCTAATTATTTCTATAATCAACAGACAACCCTAGATACGATCACAGAATTTAACCTATTAACAGCATTATAATCTAGAAGGACCACCAATTCTAGCCAACAAACGCACATGTAGAATCATTTAGACTAGATCATATATCTCCCTAAGCATGCAATCGAAAACCCTTAGTAATCAACTATGCTATTTGCCACAAATATTAGAACGATCAAACAATTACGACCTAAATAGCGATATGCATTTCAACAATCGAACAAAAGGCCAATTTGCATAAATCAATCAAAACACAATTGATAATAATCACAAGAGATATATAAATAAAAGAGAATTAGGGAATATAAAATCAATTAGATCTCACAAATCATGAAGAACCAAATCTAAAATAATTCTTTGGCTGGAAAAATAAATAAATTCTCCATAAACATGAGTCTTCTCCCAATTAATTATGAAAAATAAAGAAAAGAAGAAAAGAGAAGAGAGGGGGCGTGTAACGTAGAGGGGGAGTAGAGAAAAGAAAAGAATAAGATAGAAATAAAATCCGCAGTCTGGTTTTTTAATCAAACCAGTCTAATCCTCATCCTAGTAGAAAATACGTACGTATAAAATAAAGAGATCATTCTCTCTCCAAAAATATCCTAATAAAATATAATCGTCCAAAAATAAAGACTCTTAAAACGTTTTATTATTTCTCTTTCCAACTCAAGACTCCTTCTTCCAACTCTCGTAGGAAATTGGCGTGCCCACGCCTTAGCTGAAATTCGTCCATTTCGCCCTCCAATCATCATAAAATTCCAAATTACAAGATCTCCTACAAAAAATATAAAAATAAATTAAAATCAATAATTAAGCTCAAACAAACACCGAAAAAGTATGGAAAACATGACAATTAACATGCCAAGAATACGACTTATCAAACCACCCCACACTTAAACGATGCTTGTCCTCAAGCATCAAGTCAAATCATAATCCCATCTCATATCATCTCTATCATTTCTTACCAACCCAAAACTATTTTGCACACATCAGAAGCATAGCTCAAGAAAGAATCCTCGTTAACCAACATCAATGAATAATCACCTCAACAATCAAATAACCTAAAACACATGAGATTCGACAACTTCTCACAAGATGCACTCAACGCTCGAATGTGTATAGGCTAAATATATTAAGTATACGCTCAAGTCAAGACAATGAAGACTTTTACCATAAGCTTGCAAATATATCACGCTCGTCCACCCAAGAATCAATATGAATACACAAGATCGAAGAGTTTAAATGGGTTGTAATGGGGCTTAGGTAAGGTGGGATAAAAGAACATATTAGGCTATGAGAATCAAATCAATCATACAAACTCTTTACAAATGGAGCTCAATCCCAAAAGAAATTACATTGACTGAGTAACTTCACAAAATGTATCTAACATAAAGAATAAAATAGCACAATTCTCTTCATCATCATTCTCTCCAATTTTTTCTCTTCTTTTTTTTTTTAATTTTTCACTTTTTTTCTTTTTCGTTTGCTTTTTTTTATTCAGTCCTTTTTCCTTGTTTTTTTTTTTGTTTTTTTTTTCTTTGGAGAGAAGACAAGAACTAGTAGATGTTAGATAACTAGACCTCAAACAAACCACAGTCAAGTCTACGCACGTAAGCTCATCATCAATACAAAGAATTCATATAATTGCTTCAATTCAAAGATCAAAAGAGGGTATCAACAAAAAGGATATTGTGGCTTGTAACATGGCTAAATCCAAAGAAAAAGGCTAAGGCTCAAACTTGGCTCACTAGGGGTCTATGCAGGGTAGGCTTCCAAGAAAAAGGCTAAAACAAATGGCTAATCCTAATACCCTTATTAAGATATCATGCACCTAAATTCATCAAAGGAGTAAACAAAGACGTGCATACCAAAGCAAGTTCTGGAAAATCCAACTAGTCATGACAACACACAATCAAGAAAATGGAGCATGATATTCAATGTATGCTCATAGGCTTAAATCTCACAAAAAACAAGGTAAATATGTGTCGAATCACATGCATCCTCCATCAATTAATCATCAAGAATAATCAATCACCAAGTAGCAATAAAGAATCCAGAATCATTTTCATGTACAAATAAAACCAATTTCACGAATTGGCACCAAACGAATCGAGAATAACCACGAGCGACACAATAAATGAGACTTAACACCTAAGATAATAAATCATCTCGGAAAAACATCTCATTTTTTTTTACGACCAAAGATAGATATATAATGATACGCATAACCAAAACATCGCAAAAAAAATGACACCCCACCCCACACTTAGAAATAGACATTGTCCTCAATGGCACTAACTCAATGCCCAAACTCAATATAGAAAATAAACGAAAGAGAAGTAGAAAACTCCCCTGAGTGCATCGAGCATCCGTTTGCATTTTCTTTTTTCCCTGGCTACTCGTGCTAGTGGCGCGGCCGTGGTAATTCATAGTATACTACAAAAAGAACGAACAACCAACTCTGAAATTACCCTCGATGCGTCCGTTCGGAAGGACTGGGCACGGAATTGAACAACAACTCTCGGAGGTTTGGTCATTGGGCCTGAATGTGCGGCCAATGGCGGTTCGTGATTTCATCTCCAATCTGGTTTGGGCCTTGTGTATGTAGTTTCGCCGAAAAAAGATTTCAGGTCAGCGATGGCTAATTGAGAAAAATCAGCGGACTAGGCTAAATTCTTTCACGCTGGAAAGAAGATATCAGGCGAGGATTCACCGGGTGGTTGTTTCTCGGAAGCAGTTGCACCGTCTTGCCGTGTTATCGAATTTTCGGGTCAGTCAGCAGCGTTGGTCGAGAGCGAAGGTGGATTTGGAGTTTGGCGATGGTTGGACAGAAGGAGACGAGTAGAGAACATCGGACTCACCGATTGCTGCAATCTAACCGCATTTCTCACGGCCGGTGGATGGTGGTCGTCTGAGGATGCCGGAGGAATGGTGTCTGGAAGCAGGGAGACGAGCAGAGGGTCGTCGGAATGGTCTGATAGTGAAAACCTTCGCGGGAGACGAGCAAAGACGGCGCTCCTCACGGCCGGAGGACGACGGTCGTGTTGAAAGGTGGGTCGACGGCGGTTGTCGTCGGGAAGAAGAGGGTCGCGGTGTGTGCTCCGAGGAAAATAGCCGCGGCTCCCCAGTGGTCGTCTGAGGAGAAGAGTCACACGCAGTGGTCGTCTGAGGCCGACAGAAGTGGCTCTCCGGTGGTCGTCTGATTGCGATGAGAAGAGGCGAGGACGGGAATCGATTTCTCTGCAGAAGAGTAATTTGAGAGTTAGGGCTGTGAGAGAGAAGTTAGGAAGGAGAAGAGTTATTTGAGAGTTATCCGATTTTTTTTTCGATTTTTCTAACTTTTTTTTTAACTGAAAAACCTGGTAGCACACCAGCCCAACAAGAACAAAAATTGATCAAGGCGTGGTCACAGCTTAAATGAAGAGAAATAATACATTTTACGTGTATAAAGCGTGTCCACGTCTTATAAAAAAAATCGTTCCGACCTTAAAATTATTCAAAATTCCTATGAAAACTACCAAATAGTAACCTAAAAAAAATAAAAATCCAGTACCAAATAAGATAAGAAATAAAAATAAAAATTTGGGTTGCCTCCCTAAAAGTGCCTTTCTTTAACGTCTTCGGCTAGACATTATTTTCGGGACTCAACCAGTTCCCTTTTTAATTTCTTTCAACTCATTCAATAGACTTTGTTCTTGAATCGTAATCAAATTGTCAACAATCAATAGTGGCAATTCCGGCACCTGCAAAATAAAATATAAATCGTCAGTATGAGTAACAGGTGATATGGTTCTAGTTAGAGAAAAGCAATACGATTCATATAGGCTATCTTGAAATTCTAGTGAATTATCAAAGGTTGAATCATTGAAAAGTACAACTTTCAACTTAACCCGATCACTCGATTCAAGATTTTCCGGCACATTAGATTCACCAACACCCATGAAATTACTAGGAGGCAAATCACTTTGAGAGTGAAAAATCACAACTTGAGAGTGAAAAATCACAACTTGTTCAGATTCCTCCACGAATTCTCGCTCTATATTAAAATACACCATCAACTTTGTAGCACAACTCGAGGTATCTACCACCGTTTCTGATGGCAAATCAACTTGAGAAACGCTTTCTCTCACTGAGGACACAAGTTGGTCCAGTCAATCAGCTAGATTCTTAAGGCTGCTCCTAGTCTCTTGTTGAAACTGTAAAGTGCTAAGCGTAAACGACTTAACAATTTCTTCAAGAGATGTGATCGAACTCGATGGATATTGTAATGCTCCGTATAATTATAGATTATTTGGAATTATTTATTATTATTATTAATGTAAATTATTTTTATTATTACTATTATTATTATTATTATTATTATTATTATTATTATTATCATTATTATTATTATTATTATTATTATTATTATTATTACTATTATTATTTATTGAATGCCTAATTGTCAATTAAATGTCTAAATGTTTATTATTATTAAATTATTATGTGTGTATATATATAAATATTATCCAAATTATTTTTTAATTGTCGTGTGGCGAACCGAGCTAATTTATTGGCTAAGTCGAGCCCGAGACCCGAGCCGTATGTCGAGCCATAAATATTATTAATTGAAAAACCAAGAACTCGAGCCGCAAATAAAACCCGCACGCCCCGGCCCAGCTGAACCGACAGCCCCGACCCGGACCACCAAACTGCCCGGTTCACATTTTCTCTATTCCGTGCGTGTGTGTGTGTGTGTGTGTGTTGAAGAGCAAGACCCAAACCCTAGTCTATTAATCTGCTCTTTCTCTCTCGCTTAGCAGATACACACCCGCAGCCCTCATCTCGCTCGCTCGCTCTCGTTCTCAGGAGAAGAGAAAAATCACGCCGCAGCCCCCTTCTGTCTCTCTCCCTCTCAATCGATCTCTCCCTCACCATCAAATCCCGCAGATCACCCGCAGAACTCTCGTCCATCTCTCTCGCTTAATCCCGTCGACGCCACCATCTCCCTCTCCCTCTTTTCCCGCGCTTCCGATCGCCATAGCCAGCCCCGGCGAACGTTCCTCTCGCGATCTCCTCCGGCGAGTCCTCCTCCGCGATTCCCATCACGTTGCAACTCCTCCAGCGAGTCCCTTCCACCGGCGATCAGACCACTGCGCGAGTGACCACCGTGAGCCGCCACAGCCTCCGCCGTCGCTGGCCACCGCTGCTCCGCCCCGTCGCGCACCTCTGGCCCATCACAGAGCATCCGACGGGCCTGCTCCTCCGCCTGCGAGCCCGCCCTTCGGCGTCGCTGCCTTCACTATCGGCGACCTTCACACGCTGCTACTCCATCATCGAGTTCCAGCAGGCCCGCATCCCCAGTCGCGAGCTCTGCTCCACGACCTCAACAACTCCGGTGATCCCTGCTCACGCGCAGCGACTCCGGCGAGTTCTCCTCCCTCCGCGTGCAGCCCACGAGTAATTTTCGGTGAACCCCGTCCGCCGCGACCCTCTGCCACGACCAGCAGGCCCTCGGCGACCCCCTTCCGACGCGCAGATGTTCACCGGCAGCCGCTGCTCCTCCTCCGCGAGCCGCGCATAAGCCGCCGAGTGCCACCGTGTGTTTGCCGCCATTCCCATTTGCCTTCTCGCTTGTTTTTCGAGAACGGTATTAACGGCTTGAACCTTACGTCTTTTCGTTTGATATGTGTTCATCGTATTTGCGTGTTTATTTGATGTGTTGAGCATGTCTATGAATTATATATGCCTATGATTTTAAGTGTATGTATATTTGTATTGTTGATGTTATTTATTATTGTCGTGTTTATATGTGAACTTCGTCGATTCATGTGAATCGAACGAGATCACGTTGAAACCGTGTAAAAGTTGTGGATTTGGAACAATATGAAGTCCTTGGTCTTATGGTTACGGCCTCAGACGAGTTAAATGATTTATCGAGTCGTTCATGATTTTTCAAACGTGATTATTCGCTGTTTATGTGATAAATTCACAATAAATCGTATGCAGCTCCGATTAGTGTGTAAATTTTATGTGCAATGACCTCTGATGATTTTATACGTTGTGTAAAAATTTCAGATTAAAATACTAACTGTAGCTATTTTAATTAATTAATGTGATTTCTGAGCAGAATCGTGTTAATTTCATAGTAAATTGAGTTGTACTCCAAATTTGTTGAAATTTGAGTATGTTGTCTCTCTGGCATATTTACATGTTGTGTATAATTTTCAGAATTTTTAGACTTCATTTGATAGGGTTAAAAATTGTTATATGTATTCTGCAGAACCGTAAATTAATTATGATAAATTGACATGTTGTTGAATTGCTTTATTTTGTGATGTGTTTCAGAATGTAAAAAGATAAGATTTATTTGAGTTCATTTTGGTTCGGTTTTGATAGTAATTCAAATTCTGCAGAATCTTGTTTTAATTTTTAAAATTCGTGTGTTTGATGTTAATAGCTGGAATTTTTATATGTTGTTATTCACATACTGTAGCTGCTCGTGTATGAATTTCAAGTCATAATTCGTTCGTTAGGTCTGGTTGTGAATTTATGCTCATTTTGGTTGTAAACTTGTTTGAATTTTATAAAATCGTGTACTTTGAGTTTGGGGCTGAAACTTGGTGGTTTTACTATGTTCAGTGAGGTGAATTTTGTGTCAAAATTTCAGAGTCTAACTAGATGGTTTGCCAGACCATCTTAAACATGTGCAAATCTTGGCAATTATTTTCGAATAATAATTTTCGTTAAATATTAATAACCGGCTGGTTATGTGGTTCCTTGTGACTTGTGTTGATTGTTCATTATTTGAAATTTTCTGAACTCCAATAATTGGTTTGGTCGAGTCTAAATCCAAGAGTTCCAAAGTCCACAGGACTTCACGACCAACTTAGTCGAATCAAGTTCGACTAAGTCTGTTTGTGTTTTCCTTTTTAAGTCAAGATAAGGTTTTGATCTTAGTATCTTGACTTAATGTAGGTGTTTCGATGTGTTGACCTCACCCTGCTTTCGAGACTCGTACTTGTGATTATCACGTCAATCAGGTGGATACATTTGTGTTGTATCCATAATTATCGCACTAATTATTATATCGTATAAATGTTTCGTTTGAAAATTTGTGCATGCGTGAGAACCCTAGTCTAAGTGTCCCGTTTGTTAGTGCCTTTGAGGAATGCATAAACAGTTAGAGGTCACCGGCCCGTAGTCGATTCGGAGAGGTGACGCCCCGGTCCGTATGATATTCGTGAAGGGGAAAAACCGCTCTATCGTCTCCTGTAAAGGATCCCAGGCCCGTAGTTATATTCGGTGATGGGAAGGTTTCCAATTACTTCCTTGCCGTTGTATCCGGAAGGTTGTTGTATGTACACAGGAGGTTTGTGATAGGGCCATGTACGGAGGTAGACCTTGTATTCTATGCATACTGTACACTGTGTTATTGTTTTTAAAATTTTATACGAGATAAACTGTGCGATAAAGGTGAGCTTGTTGGTGATGCTCACCTCCATTATTCTCTGTTGTTGTCTTCTCTTCCTTTCTTTAGGTTGAGCCGAGCTGGTGGCGGTGGCGTAAAGACGAGCGAGATGGTGGTCATTGGTCAAATTATGTTATCGCTATATTATGCTTCCGCCTGTTTATGAATTGATGAACTGATAGTTTGACTTGGTTTTATTTCCTGCCTTAATTTGGATATTTCATTATTGTCAGATTTGAACCTTTGGGATTATGCTTTTACTTAATGATCATTCTAGAACTTAATCAATGTTTGGTTTAATTTGATAACTGTTAGATATGCATGTGTAGGTTTAATCTGATATGGTTGTGTGATTGTTAGATTAATTTTTGGTAGTTAAGTAGCGCGTTGAGTTTTAAATTAAATTTGAGATTTGCGAAAAATTAACTCTGATTTTTATAAATAAATTCGGTAAATTCTTTTAAATAAAACGGGGCGTTACAGTTTGGTATCAAAGCTAGTCTGCGTTTCTGTAGATTATCTCTGGAGTTAGTGTATTTAATGACCATTTGACCACTCGCTTTCGTCTCGCCGCGCCAACTCAAGGTATGTATTCATAAGTGATAAAGATATTGCTTGTGATATGATTATGTGATTATTGTATGTTTTATTATTGGGGCTTAGGAATTTACCCTCCGTTTATACGGACTTGAACTCTAGTAGTATAGAGTTAAGTTTCAACTTTAGAGGTTCTTGTTGTGAGTTTTGGTTTGATGTTATCGAGTTTTGGTTTATGAGTTTCTGTTTTGTGCCTTCGAGTGAGGACCATTCGCAAGCCATCTCCAAAGAGAAGGCTTAAGTAAAGGGAGCAGACAACTGAAGAAGTCCTAGGTTTGTGGATTATTCGGAAGTCCGTAACCATTGTGGATAGAACTACTAGATGCGTGTTGGAACTCGGTTAATGAGAATGGGGAGTGGAGTATAGGTGTCGGGTTCATGTTGATGATCCGACCACTTGTGCTTGTAGATTCGTGGGGATCAGGTTAATGGCTGATTTCTCTTATTATAATTTCCTCGTTATTATCCGTTCATTTCTCGTTGGTTTGTCTCGTGAAATTCTTCGAGGATATTAGAACTCTGTTGTTGAGTCATCAATGCCCTCCTCTTTTGTTATGTATGGCTGAGTTGTTATCGAAACAGTTCGAGCCTTGACTTGTCATCCGAACCTTCGTTTTGTGATTGTCGTACGTTTTAAGAGTTGGGTTTGAAAAACCACTTTTTGAAAACCTTTCATTGATGGTTGTTTAGTCGCTGTTTTGACCCCTTAAACTCGGTCGATAGGCTTTGAACTTTTCTGATAAGTTAAAGTCCAATCTCTTATGTTTCATCTCGAACAAGAACCAAGTAATTATCCATCTGGTGCTAGAAGACGTGGCCAAAGTTTGACAAGTACGCGTCCAGTTTTTCTGATTTTTCGGTTTTGTGTGTGATCTGTTTTCATGGCTGTTTTCAATCCGTGAAACCCTGTCGTCTCTTTTTCAAGTCTTGTTGTAAATTGTACATCAGACTGTTACCTTTCATGAAGAAAAGGAATCGCGTGTTTATCATTTTTGTATCAAGAATTACGCCGGAAATCCGATCATTGCGTAGTCAGTTTTTCGTGTAAACCGCAGCAGTTTGAGTCTTTCATTTTTGCTATTTTTGGCATGCTTCTGGTAATCTGGGAACCTCGATGTCTTCGTATAAATTGTAGTTTTGTCTCTTAGGATCCAGATGGCGCAAGATTCATTCCAATAACATTTTTGTGCAAAAAGATTCGTTCAAAATTCGAACTTCGTGCAATCAGTTTTCTGGAAATTTGTTGTAATGCCCCGTTTGATTATTGAATATTTGGGAATTATTTATTATTTATTTTTATTAGTATTTACCTTTATTTGTTGCTGTTATTATTGTTGATTAAATATTAAATATTATTAAATGTCTAAATAATTTATTTGCCTTGCGATTAAATGATTAATTGTCTAAAAGTTTGTTATTTGTCTAATTGTCTAAGTGTTATTATTTAATTAAAACGTGTAAATGTATTTTTACTAATATTATTATTATTTTAAAAATTAAATTGTGTGCAAGTATATATATATATATATATATATATTGCCGGATTTATTTATTAAATTTTCCGTTGTCGTCGCGTAATTTTATTTGTTATTCGTCGTCAATCGAAATCAATCGGGAGATCATATTATCGCATGGTAATTCTTTTGGCCAAATTTATCGGGAAAATATTTCGGCCCGATTATATTGAATATTCGGCTTTTTGTTCCAGCCTTTTGTTGAATTTTATTTTGGTCCAATTTGATTTTACAAATCAGTCCAAAACCATTATTATTCCTGGCCTAATTCTTTTATGAATTTTCGGCCCAAGTTGAGATAATTTTCTTGGCCCATCAGAATTCAAGCCGGCCCTTTAATTCTCCCACGTTGGACAATGACCGAGTCTCTCACGCAGCCACCACGATCTTTTTGTTCCGATCATTCAGTGAGATCCCCTCTCTCACGTTCTAATCTCTTGTTTAAAATCTGTTGAGTACTTAGCATCGTCTCTATACCTCTCGCTTATCATCGCCCCTGTGTTAAAAAAAAAAAAAAATTGGCTGCCATTAATTCCGGCGACTCCAAGGCCGTTCGGAGCGAATAATTCCGGCGAATTCATCGATCTCCGAGCATCCAGATTTCCGGCGACCATCCCAGCAGACAGCCGGCATCCGCCTCTCAGCCGCTGACCGGCACTGTCGAGAACATCGTTTCCCGGCAACCGCCCGCACAGCAACTTTCCCCGACCGGCGAGCAGTTGTCGAGCCACAAGAACTGCAGCAGACGTCCGTTCACGAGCAGGCCGTGACCATTCGCCGTTCGTCGAAGTCTCGGTTCTCCAGTTTGTTCTTTCGCTTTTGTCACCCGATTTTCAACCCGGCTCGTAAATTCCCGAAGACGGGTAAATCTTCCGAACCTTCTCGTTATTTTGTTCGTGCTTGTATATCATGTTGTTAGATATACATCGTGCTCGTTCTATCGATTCATGTTTGAAGTCGAATTATTTTTCGGTTCCTCGGTTTCGTATAGTTCCTATGTTGAAGTTCGTAAATTTCATCGTGGATGAGTGGAACTCTTGATTTCGGAAATTTAATCCTTTGCTGTGATTATTCGTATTAGATTCGAAGTCTCATTGTGAATTTTCGGGGTCGTCTCGTTCGTTTACGTTTCGTTCGAGCCTTTTATGTCGTTTGGATTATTCGACCTGAAAACCAGTTTTTATAAAATTGTCGAACTCCGTAAATTGTAATTTTTGTAAATTTAGTCAATTCTTGAACCCGGTTGCCGTTGGTTATGTCATCGTCGAATTCGGTTGAATTTTTGCAGCAGCCCTGCTCGTTTTGCTTTTTGTCCCTGTTCTGCAAATTGTGATTCTATGTTCCAGTTTTTGTCCTTCTGTTTCCAGGCTGCCTTCTAATTTTGGTTTGGTTAAATCGCAGGCCATTTCTTTAATTCTAGTAGTTACGAGTCCCTTTTTAATCGCAAATAGGCGGTTGGTGCAATGGCGTTTGATACGCTATTGCATGGGTGAGGTCCTGTGTTCGAACCCAGCCCTTGGTGGCCATTTTCTTTTTCCTGTATTTTTCCCAGCTGAAGCCCGCGCCCTCACTCACAGCAGCAGCCCGTTCGGCCTGCGATTTCATTAACTTGTTACCAGGCCTGGGGTTGGCCCAAAGGCACGGTGTTGGCAGCCCAATTGTCGCGCGAGGCCCATTTTTCCGAGCAGGCCAGCTTTGGCAGTTGTCAGTTCGGCCCAATTGTCCTTTTTAGCCAAATTTTGGGTTCCGGAAGTCGTTTTAATACCAATTTCAATTATTGTATGCATGACGACATAGCAATATGTCCCCTTACTTGTCACAAAACTTACTTTACTTTGATCCTCGGGGGCCAAGGGAATTTGGTGGTATCCTTGAGATGCGTCCATCATGCTTAACAACTCGCAGCCAGCCGTTGAGTCGACTAACTGGTCGATTCTGGGCAAAGGATAGTGATCTTTTGGGCACGCCAGGTTCAAGTACGGAAGTCGATGCACATACGCCATTTGTTCAATGCTTTCCTCACCATCACCGTGTTAGATATCCATTCGGGGAATTGGATTTCCTTGATGTGTTTGGCCTTTAGTAACTTGTCCACCTCGACTTCAATTGCTTTTTCAATCTCAGCGCCATGGTGCCTGAGTCGTTGCTTCACAGGCTTTCTGAGGGGGTCGACATTGAGTTTGCGCTCCATAACCTCCGGGTCGATTCCCGTTAACTCTTCGGGAGAGAAAGCAAATATATCCCTGGATTCCTTCAACAATCCCACTAATTGTTCTCGCAACTCATCCTCCAATTCCCTTCCGACTTTGGTAGTTTGGTCTTTCGACTCTCCGATTTGAATTTCCATCAACTCTCCATGGGGCTCAAGGTCACTCCCTCTCGGCCTCTTTTCGCTCGTCATTGGTTTCTTGCCTTCCTTGACCTCAGCTCGTTGGTTGGTTTTGACCGCGATCTGGTAACATGTTCTCGACAACTTTTGATCTCCTCGAGCTTCTCCCACTTGATCTCCTACCGGAAACTTCAACTTCATGTGGTAAGTCGACACGACTGCTTGGAAGGCATTGAGCGCTGGCCTTCCAAGAATCACGTTGTAAGCCGACTCGACGTCGACCATTTTTACTTTCCTCAAGTCGCCCTCCCCCAAGACGACAGCGAGCGTGGTTTCTCCCAGAGCAGCGACTTCCGACCCATTGAATCCAAAGAGTGATGTATGTAGAGGTGTAAGTTCAATGTCAAGCTCCATCCTTCTGAGGCATTCATAGAAAATCACGTTTACGGAACTCCCGGTGTCGACAAACACCCTTTGCACCTCATATCCCGATATTTGCGCGGTTATCATCAGGGCATCATTTTGTGGTCTCTCGACTTCCCCAACGTCCGCAGGTCCAAAGTTCATCACTGGTCCACTCTCGTCAACCTGCTGCACCTCGACTTTCGCATATCGGCCTCGAGCATAGGCCTTTCTTGCTCGATTAGAATCTCCATCAGTCGACCCTCTAAAAATCATGTTAATTACTCCTCTTTTTGGTGGGAGTTCCTCCTTTTCTGGTGATCTCGCCCTCTTGCAAGGACTCTTGCTTCTTTCTCGTCTCCTGCTCGACCTCTCACGATCTTTGTATATGAACTCCTTCAAGTGGCCCGCCTTTATCAACTTCTCAATCTCATCTTTCAAGTGTCGGCAGTCGTCAGTGTTGTGCCCGTAGTCTTTGTGAAATCGACAATATAAGTTGCTTTTGGGTTTCATGGGTCCGTCCTTCCTCGTCCGCGGCCATCTCACCACATCGTCGCGGATTTCTCTTTCCATTACTTCTAGAATTCTCGCGTGAGGAGCCGACAGGGGTGTGTACTGAGTCGGTCTCCATCCCCTAGATCGGCCTTCACCCCTATCAGCTCTCAGTGATCCCCTTCTCTCTCCTGTCGACTGGCTCTTCTTCTCCTTTTTGTCGTCTTGTCCATCAATCTGGGTCATTTTCAGGCTCTGTAGGTAATCGGCTTCTGCCTCCTCGACATTCATATATTTGGCACACCTTCCTAACACGTCATCGAAACTCCTACCAGGTAGTTTGGCCAAAGAATTCTTACATAACCCTGGTAATAGTCCTCTCGTCAATCCCCCTGATTTGATTTCCTCTGTTGCCGTTGGGCACTCGACGCACGCCTTTGTAAACCTTGCCACATACTCCCGCAACGACTCGCCCTTCTTCTGCTACATGTTGATCAACAATAGGTAAGACTTCTCTTGCACCCTTACACTTGCTAATTGATTAAGAAAACTCGAGCTAAAGCCATCAAAATCCCTAATCGACCCAGCGGGCAGCTGGTGAAACCAGTCCTGGGCCGACCCTGTCAGAGTTGTCAAGAAGGCGCGACATTGCACTGGGTCGCTGTAGCGGTGGAGCACCGCCATGTTCTCAAAACTTCTCAGATGTCGAGACGGGTCCGTGGAACCGTCATACCATATGTTCAACTCCCTAAAGCCTTTGGGTAAGTCGGCTCTCAGGATCTGCTGCGAGAATGGGTGTTCTTTTGCTCCTCTGCTCTTCTTCCCACCGACTCGAGCTTGCAAGTCGCGAACCTGTGCCAGTAGTTGTTCTAACGTCTCGTCCCTCGCTTGTGGATTAATAGTTCGAATGGAGGATTCTTCCTCGTCCACCCTTCTGTTAAGCTGTACGTTCGACTGGGCTTGTTGCTCGCCACGCGGCTGCTGCTCGACTCGAGACGGGTACTCGACACGGGGCTGTTGCTCGACCCGGGGTGGGTACTCGACTCGAGGCTGTTGCTCGACCTGCGCCATCTGCTTCATCTGGGCAGCCACGGCTTCAGCAATCATCTTTTGCATTTCACTCCTCGTCACTGTCAAGGTCTGCTCCTCGACGCGGGGTTGTGTCTGCTCCGGTATCTCTTGTATTTGTTTTCCCTCGCGTCGAGACATCTCCGCTGGTTCCTTCTCCTCATCTGGGTTAGGGCTTTGACTTGTCCCCGCCTGGGTCAACACTTGCAGCTTCATGCCGGTTGGAGTGACAGGTGTTTCCGCCCAACGTCAGTCCTGGTGGTGGAAGTCCTCCAAATGGTGGCATCCCCATCATCTGCATCACGGAGTGTTTGGTGGTGGAGAGCGGTGGTGGTCTCTTGTCCATCCACGTCCCTCTGAAATCCTCGTTCAAATTTCTCTGCAAGCCCTCCTTCTCCGTCATCAGCAAACAGATCGGAGCTGGGTGTGAAGCTCTTCCTTCCTTCAAGAACTCTCCACAGACGGCGCCAATATGATGGGTCTACTTAGACGTGTCCATTTGCCGGGCCGGGTCGAAACCCGGCCCGGCCCGCCGGGTCGGCGGTTCACCGTATACTGAACCGGGCCCGGCCCGCTTGTAACTAAGGGCCGGTTCACTGAACCGGTCCTTAACCGCCGGGTCGCAAACCCGGCGGGTCGAGTCGGTTCCGGGTCGGGCCCGACGGGTTTGCGGGTTTATTAATTTTTTTTTACTTTTTTTGTTATTTTAATGTATATTAATGTTTATTTGAATAAATAGTTTGTATATACTTCGAAAATATAAGTTTTTGAGTCTGTTTGTCTATATCATTTCAAAATGAAACAAAAATAATGATCGGGCGTCAATTCTTGGAACCAAACGGTTAACGGTGTTGTATTTTATTGAGTATGGCGGAGAAGTACAACTTGAGGTAGTTTAGAAATGCTAAATTGTACGTCAAATGAAGTCGAATAAGTGTAAAGAAAAAAATTATTAATGTAATGGACTTGAGCTTAGTTAACAGTTATTAAGTTCGAATATCGTGTACGATGAAAAATTTTGTTGCCAAAAAATTATACTCGAACTTAATAATGTTAAATAAGGTGCCTACGTATCCCTTTATTTGGGAATCAAAGTCCACGTAGTTCTTCTAAATCACATACCTTGGGTGCATACCTTTAATATTCGTATTCGTCTTCGACGTCCCCCCCGGTTCCACTTGTCGACGACGTAAAATCGGATGCATCGTCGTTGTCGTCCTCCTCCTCATTCGAAGTGAGCATAGCAGTTTGCATCCTTCGTTCGGCCTTCTTCCAATCACTCAGTAACATTTGTGCTTGAAGATTATCAGGCGTCATCCTCGACCGTCGTGGATCTAGCATGTAGCCGCCCTCACTGAATGCTTGCTTAACCGCGACTGTAGATGCTGGGACAGCAAAGATCTCCTTGGCCATAATGCATGGAATAGAAAAAATTCCTCCCATTCTTGACCACCAATCTAACACATCGAAATTGAGTGGCGGTTGAGGTGGACGTGCAATCGTAACGGCTAAATTCGACGTAAGGTAGTGATCCAGCTCATAGTATCCAGTCCCCTGCACCCTTTGACCGCCCGAGTTTTTGTAGGGATTTAATGAATCCCAAAACACTTTGAAGTTTCCGAAGTTTGTATTGCCGCTTTGCCCTCCGTACGAAGATGAAGACCCGTTGCCGCTTGCGCCGCTGCTACGAACAAATGTGCTGGGAGACTCTCCATGTGCGATCGCTGTTTCCTTGAACATGTCATACAAAGAATTTTTTGCTTGCTCGACGAGCTGCGGTATGTTAGGTTTGTCCCTGTAAGTCGGGACCCCACTCGGCAGTGGCAATTGATACATATAATCATAGTACATATTAAGTTGATTTAACAAACCTTGCTCACGAACTGTAGGATCTAACAGACATGCAATTAAAAATGTATCGGGAATATAGTCATAATATTTTAGCCATTTTTCTAACATATTTTCTACTAGACCAGAATATTTAAAAGGATCTAAGTCATAAATATCTTTAAAACCCCACATTATAGCTATACATTGACTGACCACAAGTTGAGCAGTAGGATAGTAAACACCAGAAAGAATATTAGTAGCGTTTTGAAATGTTTCTAAAAAATTTGTAAGTTGCGAACAGTTTGCCCAATCGTTCACCGAAAGTCGAACATCACAATCCCTACGGTTTGTATCATTAAAAAAATCCTGTAAATGCTTGGCATAATCAGCGGTGACATTCAACATTTTAAATGTTGAATTCCACCGGGTAGGCACGTCTGGCTGGAATTTTTTAGGTTTAATTCCAACACTCTTACAAAATCGTCCCCATGCTTTCATTTCTTGGGGACGTTTATGCAAATAATTGACGGCCTCCCTTATTGGCTTTACAGAATCCTTAAAAACATGATAACCAGCTTGAACACACAAATTTAAAACATGACATATACAACGAATATGAAAAAATCTACCCCCACAGATTGGTGTACAAACATCATTTAATTCACGTATAGATGCAGTATTTGCAGTCGCATTATCAAATGAAATTGAAAATACTTTTTTACCAATACTATAATTATCTAAGATTTTTGAAATTAAACGAGCAATATTAGAAGCAGTGTGTCGTTCATGAAATGCAACATAACCGATTAAACGTTTTTGTAAAGTCCAACTATCGTCAACCCAATGACAAGTAATCCCTAAATAAAAATTATTTATCCAATGATCGGACCATATATCAGCACAAATGGATACTCTATGATTTAAAGATTTAAAATTTTCTTTTAAAATTAGTTTCTTCTCACTCACGATTTTTCGAATATCGCGAGTAAGGGTGGTACGAGGAACTCGGTTGGCAGACGGATTTAAAGCCATTTGAGCAAAATTTTCATATAAATCACTATCACCAAAACTATAAGGAAGAGACGAAGCAGAAACAAATTCAGCTAAATGACGTCTATGATTTTCATGAGAATAATGAAATAAAGAAGAAGACGTACCTGCACCTTGAGTGGCTGAGGCGGATGCTCCGCTGCTACTTGGGAATTGCGTCTGTGCCGTGTCGATTCCCATTACTGTCGGATGAACATTCTTCAAATGTCGGGTCAACGTTCCGTACCCGTCGCCTTTTTTGAACTGATACTTCGTCTTCGAATTGGCCGGACAGTAGTTGCAAATAGCCAGAAAATAAGGATCACCTCCTTTCTTTTCATTTGGAGCCTTCGTGTAATGTCGGTCGAACATGACGGAATCCCGAGTTTTGACTTTACCGCCCCCGACAACTCGGACCGGCTGTGTGGGTTGTTGTGGCTGCTCATCCGGAGGAGTACTTCCAAATAGATCGTCGAGATGGTCCTCGTACGGCTGCTCTGGGCCCACCTCGTGTGAGGGTGGAGGCTGAACGAAATCGAACATTTGATCGATTGTGGCGGCATCTATATCGTCGGTCACGCCCGGGACATCTACATGTATCGTTGGATTCGCAAATGAGGGCAATGGAGGTGTCGACGACGATGCGCCTTCCCGTTGCCGCTTTTGCCCGGAGGGCCCGGACTTCGAACCACGGCCACGACCAAAAAAGCTCGACATTTTGAATTTAAAAAATAATATACAACAAAAAAACAAAAAGGAAGAGAGATTAGGGAGAGGAAGAGAGATTAGGGAGAGGAAGAGAGATTAGGTAAAATTTATATTAAAAATTAAGTAGATATATATTTTTTTTTTAATTAAAGTGGGAGAGAGATTAGGGAGAGATATTATTATGGAGTAATGGAGAGATTAGAGAGATTGAGAGAGTGTGGGAGTTTGGGAGAGATAGATGAAGATAGTGAGTGAGGTGTGTGGAGTGAGACCGGCCCGGACCGGGGCCCGGCCCGCCGGGTTTTTTTTTGACCGAAAAGGCCCGGGACCGGCCCTTTAGATGTCCGGTTCCGGTTTGAAAACCGGCTTCTCCGGGCCGGGTCCGGTTCGGGCCGGGCCGGGTTCGGTCCGGGTCCGGGCCGGTTCGGCGGGCCGGTTCGACCCGTGGACATGTCTAGGTCTACTTCCAGATCTGGAGTAAACCGGTGGATGTGAGCTCAGATCTGCTTGAACCGCCTCCGGATTGTTGCTAGACCGCGAGATTCCTGCAAAAACTCAACGCCGGAGGTGTTTCCGGCGTAGAGCCTCCGACGCTCAAGTCAGTATGAGAGTGATGAAGAGATGTTGCGCAGCAGCTATGGGGGAGAATGGGAATGAATGAGAGTTAGGGTTTGGGGTTACCTCACCTCCTTTATAAAGGAGTGAATACTTACTTGAAGTGCCCAAAATGCCCAAGTCGGTGGACCTAGAAGGTCCAAAATGCCCTGGTCGATTCGTCTCCCCTTGATGCTGAGTCATCACAAGATTCCTTCTTATCCTTGGTAATGTATGGAACTTTAAGTATGCCGCAAGTGTGATGAATCGTCACCACGTTCTCGGCCTCGAGGCGTAAGAAGTCGACCTCGAGCACTGGGAGGTCGACTCATGATCATATGAATATCCGGAGGCTACGCTTTGTCGTTCTTTTGAGTGAAAACCGCCTTCAGAGAATCGTCTTAGCGATGTCGACTTCTGCGAGTCGACTTAGAGTATCTGGATGGTTGGAAGTTATGCTTTTGCTGTTCTTCCGCTATTGATATCGACTAGTGAAAGTCGATAGGCTAAGGTCGACTTGCGAGAGTCGACTAGACCGATTTCTGTCTCTTCTCGATTGCTCTCTGTAGAATCGACTTTAGGGAAGTCGATTTGAGCATGTCGACGGAGTCATGTCGACATGCGAGTTGTTCAAGTGGTTCACCGGTCGAGTAAAGAGCCTCTGAGCCGGGTTATCCTTATGTGGCTATATCATTTATTATGATTTAATTAGATGTAGTCTAATTAATTTAATAAGTCGCTTAATTTTTATTTGTTATTCGTCGTCAATCGAATCGATCGGGAAATCGCGTTATCGCGTGGAAATTCTTTCGACCAAATTTATCGGGAATATTTTTCGGCCCGATTATATTGGATATTAGGCCTTTTGTTTCTAGCCTTTTATTGGATTTTATTAGATTTTATTTTGGTTCAAATTGATTCAAAATCAGCCCAAAACCATTATTATTCCTGGCCCAATTCTTTTATGAATTTTCGGCCCAAGTTGAGATGATTTTAGCTTTGGCCCACTCTCTTATCTCACTGCACGTGCACAATCGAATCAGATAAGTTCCTCTTTCTTCCTCACGCAGCCATCGAGTCCATGTCTGTTGCGATTCTTTTGTGATTTTCTCGCACGTTCACGCAATAATCTCTCGTTGAGCTCTTATAACTCCGCCAAGGAGAGAAAACCTCTCATCAGAAAACTTTTCTCCCTCATAAGCTTTTTGAAATCGCAGCAGCTTTTAAAAAAAAAAAAATTATTATTTCCGTCGTCGGAATTCACCATCTTTTCCGGCGAGGACTCTCTTTCCCGTCTACCTCCAATCAGCCCTGTTCGTGGAAGAGCAACACAACAGCCCAACGCAACATACGAGGAGTTTCGTCAATCGTTCGAATCTCGGGAGATTGGTCTGCTCGTTTGAGTTCCCTTCGTCTCGCTCGTTTGCCAACCGAGCTCATCAATTCCAGAAGAGAGGTATTCGGCGAACCTTCTCGTTATATTTTCATGCTCGTATATCATGTGGTTGGATTTATTCGCTCCTTAAATCGATAATCGTTGATTAGTCTTTCGGTTCGTTTATTTATTCGTATATGTTATAGTGGACCCATTGGAACTCTCGTTTCCGAAATTGAGCCTTTGTATGTCGCTGTGGTTTAATCGTGATGTATTTGGAGTTTCGTTTATTAATTTCGGAGTCTCGTTCCATTGTTTCGAGTATTTTCATCCGTGTGTTGTCGTTCCGTTTTTCCGAGTAAAGCACGATACTTGTTTAGGTTCGATCTCCGTGTTTGTCCCATTTTTGTTGCGTTTCTCGTTGTCTTTTTGTCTTTCTTTTTCCCCATTTTAGGTCGTTCAGATGAGTTTTAGTTCATTTTATAGTTTAGTTAGCGTTTGCTCTCTTCTTGGTTTTTCTTGTGTTTTTCCGTTCGTTTTTCGTTTCTTTCGTCGTCGTTGGTGTGTAGGTTGGAAGTCTCGGGAGAATAATATTTCGGAAAAATACTAGCTGGGCAAGCCTAATCAAGTAGAGAAGTTCGTTGGGAACACACAGGAAAAAGCGGAATCGAATTCCGAGTTGAAACGAACTCAAACGGGCCCGAGAGGCAAAGTCGTGCAAGCTGTCCAGTTTTAGTCACCGCGGCCGCGGAGAAGGATAAGTCGCGGCCGCGAGGGTCCCAAAACAGCCCAAAACGTTCCATTGCTGGCCAGTCGAGCTCGCGGCCTCGGAGATGGTCGCGGCCGCGGACCTTCCTTCACCGCGGCCGCGGAGGTCACGACAGCAGGATTTTAAAATCAGTTTTCAGATTCGTTTTTAAGGGGTTTTTGGCGAGGTTTGAACACTTCTCGACTGGGGTGAAAACCCTAGGTCCCGAGAAAACACAAAATCTCTTTCTCCTCTTTTCTTTCTTCTTCTTCCTCGTTCCTTTTCTTCTCTTAATCATTATTTTCCATTTTCCCTTCTTCTTTTTCTTAGTTAGGGATTAAGCTTGTAATTCGAATTCAACATCTAAACTTGGATTGATTGTAAGTATTTCTTTCTCTTGTTTAATTAATGAATAATGGTTGACTTGAGTAGAATGATTATATTTGTTGAATTTGATTTATGTAGCTAATTCCTTTTGCTAGGATAGGGGATGATTGTTCTTGATTAATTTCGTTATTATTGGGCTTTAATTTGTTCCTGCTTGTGCGAGTTGCTTTAATTAGGGTTAATCAATTCTTGCTTGATAACTTGATATAATCGAAGGGTGACACTTCGATCTTGCAATTGGTATCAATTGAATGTTAATTTGTCGAGTTAGGGTTTGTTGATTCTATATGATTAGTTGATTAAACACCTTCTAATTGAATTAGCGGCTTTTAGAACCGAAAGGGGAGAAGTCGTAGACCTAGGCTCGCATGAGATGGATGATTTCGTAACTGAATAGTCTAGAGGTTTTGGATTGAAATACGTACTTGCCGATGACCCGTCTCGTGTTACGAAAAGTTATTGAGACTAGGATAATTGACATGTGTTGTATGCTCGAGCTAGCTCGTCTATGTTCAATCCCTTGTTACGAAGAGTTATTGGGAGCGAACCGCTATATGTCTAAGCGAGAGTGTCAATCTCGAACCGAACAATTGATTGCCCGGTTTTGCTTAGAACTTGAATAAATTATCCCCGATTCCCTAGCTTCTTTATCGCTTTCTAGTTCGTACTTTACGTTTGTTTTTGTTTGCTGTTGATTTATTAGTTGATAATATATTCCTCATTTATGATTAGAGTGTTTAGGTTTTTATCTTCTTTTTGTGTGTTATCATTACCAAAGCTAAATTCCGAACCGCCTTCCTCGAGAGGTCGACCCGGGAAACGAATCCTTGATTCGGTACTCGGTAAAATATAACAATTTGTACACAACACTCCGAAAACGTGTTATTTTTTTGGTAAATTTATTTACATCCCGAACCCTGGTAGCCGTTGGATATTTTGTCGTCAAGTTCGGTCGAATTTTGTCCAGCCCTCTTCGTAGTCGCGCAGCCCCTGTATGCCAGTTTCAAGTCCCTGTTCGATATTTTTATGTCTCTGTTTTCTGGTCATATTCCCAGGCTTAAAATTCGATTTTTATAGCCAAGATTTCTTTTATAAATCACAACCAAGCTCGTGGTGCAGTGGTTCTCTAGGCGCTACTACGTGTGGGAGGTACTTTGTTCGAATCCCGCATCCAACAGCCCTTCCTTTTTTATCGCCCAGCCCAGGCTGTTACCAAGGTGCGCGGGCCGCTTGGCCCGTTTCCAGCCCGCGCGCGGCCCGTCTTCGGTCAGTGATGTCAGCCCGCGTCCAGACCCGCTCAGGCCCGAAGTACTCTCAGCATGCGCAGCCCGTGGACCCGCGTGAAACCAAGTTTTCCAGCCTTATTGCGTGGCCCAATTTGGTGTGAAATTTTGTGGGCCCATCTCTTGTTCAAATTTGGCCCATTTGCGCATGTGTGAGCCCATGCCCGCGGCAGCTTTTCCCAGCACGGCCCAAGTGCGACAGTTTTGCTATTTTGAGTTCCGAAAGTCTGTTTTTAATACCGATTTCAATTTTAAAAATATTTTCAAAATGATAAAAATTTGGTAAAAATTATTTTAAGTCCCGAGACTTTATTTTAGTCCTCCGAGTCATTTCCTTTAAAAAAATATGAGAGTTCCAAGTCCACGAAAAATCCGATAAAATCTATTAATCATTATTTTTGATTAAGCGTGACTTATATGTTAATGTCGAGTAGTAAGATAAATTATTGATTAAAATCTCACTTAAATGTAGGTGTTTGAGGAGTCGAGCCTCATCCTACATACTTGATTTTGTGTGCAATTTCTTACCGAAATTTCCAGGTGGGTTTTAATTGTGAAATTTGTTATGCCTTAATTAATTGCTTTTGCTGTGGTATGATCAATGTATGCATGTGAACCATGTAACCTTCAATGTGAGCTATATTGGCCGTCGAACGGTTATCCCCGGACCCCGTAGCTACAGAACGTACCTTCGGGTAGTCTCCTTTATTATTGTTGGCAGTTAGGGCGTGAGCCTTGGCTGGTGATCCTCGTATGTAAGGCCAAGGCGCAAGTTTTGGCATTCGGGGTGGATTATTGCTCCTGCTGGCCGGACACTCATTGTAAGGCCTTAGATAAGGCGTTCGGTATATAGTTCGGCAGTAGTCTATTGCTATAGGTGTGCACATGAGACTCATTATTGATTATTGATAGGAGATGGGATGATTATTGATTCGTATACATGCTGCGACCATACCTAAAATTTTTTCTTGATTATCGAATATTAATTATGGCATAGCGGTGAGCACCTCGATTTTCCTATTGTGCTCATCCCCACCTGCTCTTTATGGATGCAGGTTAGTGTTGCGGGCACGGCGAGGGGATGCGAGTGGTGGTCTTAATAATTGATATTGCTTCCGCCAAAAATTGAATATTGCTATTACTGTTTTCTTTATTATTGGTTACTGGATTATTGAAAGGGCGTGTAATCCCTAGGATGACTTGATTATTGATGATTGTTTGAGTATTGGTGAATGATATTGAAAATTGGTTAAGTATTGATAAACCGTTTGAAAATAAGTAACGCCTCAAGTGTTATATGAAATAAATTTGAAAAATTTATTCTGATTTTCTACAAATAAAAGTGGGGCGTTACACAAACCGATTCAGGAGAGGCGATCCAGCGGTTCAGGACAATTTGACCAGCTATGTACTCATAGTCCAGTCCTGTTAATTTATCAAACACAACAATTACAAAAATCTTGAAGAGCCCATAACAAATATTCAGCAAAATAAACAGANAATTAAACAGAAAGCAAATACGTTTGAGATTAAGAGCAATTTGAACGCGGCAAGAGCAAGAGCTTCGCCAGTAGGAGTAGAGCTTCAGCTTCTTTGACACCTCATCACCATCATTCGCCTAAATTTTAATGAAGAAAACAACGGAGACAACTTTAAGACTGGTATTTTCTGGTAATATAACAGTAAATTAGTTCAAAGAAGAAACTAAAGAGGTTGAGAGTCTCTCACCATGATCAGCCCACTGCACAGAGAGAAACAGAGACGATAAAATGTTGGGAAGAAGAGTTTTATTAATTAGAAAATAAAAGAATAATTATATTTGCTTACCAAAGCCAATGTACAAAATTGGGGGCGTTCATTTAGGCAGGCCAGTCAAAGACGTAAATGGTGCAAATGGCCTTCCAACGCAACTTTTTGTCCAAATAATCTCCATTTTCCCTCTATTTTTATAACAATATTTTTTGTTTCTAATTAATACAACTCTCATTCCCAACATTTCATCGTCTCCGATTTCTCTCTCTACAGTGAGGCTGATCATGGTGAGAGACCCTCAATCTCTACAATTTCTTCTTTTAACTAATTTTTCGTTATATTACCAGACAACACCAGCCTTAAGTTATCTGCTTTGTTTTCCCCATTAAAATTTAGGCGAATGACGCTGGTGAGGGGTCAAAGAAGCTGAAGCTCTACTCCTACTGGCGGAGCTCTTGCTCTTGCCGCGTTCGAATTGCTCTCAATCTCAAACGTATTTTCTTTCTGTTTAATTCTTTCTCTTTTTTTTTTTTTTCTGTTTATTTTACTGAACATTTGTTATGGGCTCTTCAAGATTTTTGTTATTGTTGTGTTTGAGAAATTAACAGGACTGGACTATGAGTACATAGCGGTTAATTTGCTTAAAGTAGAACAGAAAGCCCCTGGTTTGTTGCCTTTTTCCTTTTACCTTCCATTGATTTTTTATTTCATATGTTTTATAATGAATTATATGAAGCGTTGGTTGATAACAATTTTGCAATATTTATGTATTTATATAACGTATTTTGGCTTTTCTTTTGGTGGGTGCTTAAGAGTTTCTGAAGCTTAATCCTCTCGGATGTGTACCGGTGCTTGTTGATGGCGATGTTGTTGTTGCAGACTCTTTTGCAATCTTGCTGGCAAGAGTCTTCATTCATTTGCGATTTGACTTTATAATTAAGAATTTCTGTTTTTAGAGTGTATGATTAAAGTCGATGATTGTAAGTAATTCCCAATGTGCAGTATCTGGAAGAGAAGTATCCTCAACGGCCATTGTTGCCTAAGGATCTTCAGAAGAAGGCCTTGAATTACCAGGTGAGTTTTCTGATGATTTTTACTATGAGTGCAATATTTAGGTTAGGGATACCAAACGTTAATATATTTTGAGTTTCAGAGAAAGAATTGTTGTTTTTCATAAATAATGTGAGTGGAGAATGGCGCTAGTGAGTCACTCTCTTTCAGTGGCAGCCTAGTACTGATTATTAAGATTAGTGACACTTTCCTGGGAAAGTATGTTGTCACAGAAATAAGTACTATATTAGATCACTTCCCGAAATTAATCTTATAAATATTTTTTCGTTCTGAAAAATACTTTTCCCTCTTTTTTGCCTTCTTGTCTTCTGGTTGACGGGTGGCAGATTTAGGATGAAATAGCCAAATAACGATGAAACTGTACTAACATTATAGTATATTTAACAACATGGAAAACCTGCGAAGTAAATGTTGATAAATCAAATTAAATTTTGTGTTCTTGTTATCTAATAAAGTGATTCTGTTGAATGCAGTCGATTAAATGCTCATTATCCTACCAAGCACATTTGATACTCAAGAAAGGGTGAAAGAAAAAGAAACGTGTGTTTTGTCTATTTGAATTTATGTGGATGGCATCATCAATATCTGTTTTATTTCACATATCATGAATTAAAGTTCAACGCTCTCTTGATTTGCCAATCTAGTTTTACTTAGTTCTCTAATATGTAAATTTTTCTGTCAGTTCTTGCTTCTGATGGTTTCCTTGTCATGCTCATACAGGCAGCAAATATTATTTGTGGAAGCATACAGCCTTACCACAACTTACCTGTTATTGTGAGTGTATAATCACTCTTTTGATTCCAGTCCAAGTCCCAACAGGAGGATCTGACTGATAAATGAATACTTTATCTTATTATTTCAGGGATATATAAAAGAAAAACTTGGCCCTGATGAGATGCTTGCTTGGGTTCAGAATCGTATAAACGACGGGTTTTCCGGTAAGCTATGACCATAATGCGCTTATTTATTGTATGACAAGGATTAGTAGCCATTTCAAAATGAAGTTTGGGGGACCCATGCTAGGTTTTAGTTTAATTTATGACAGGCCCCAAGAAACATTTCATAATTTGACATGCAGCTTCTTATTCATCAAATATTGGCATTGTTTACCAACATAGCTAGGGAATTTGCAAGCAAATGCGCATATTGTATTCTCATTCAACCTCATGCTAGCCAGACCATAATTTTGATCAAGATAATATGGTTCTCTTCTGAAAATGCAGCTTCAGTGGCATAATGCTGCAGCTAGAGTACTTTGATGAAGGAAACACATTGTATGATGTCATTAAATAATTATCATTTGATTTTGTTTTGTTTAATAGTGTAGAATGATCCTGTATGCTGTTCCATTGAATGAAAAAGCATTAGCTAATAGGACCTTCAGTAGTATATGTATTCTTTATCTAGTCGTCCTCTTGAAAATCCTAGTAATAACGCCTAGAAATGCAGCTTCTTTTCTTTCTTTTTTTACACTAACTATAGCAATATACTTATTTGGTTCGGAGTGAAAATGCAGCTCTGGAGCAGCTACTGGAAAAATATGCTGGGAAGTATGCCACGGGAGATGAAGTTTTTCTGGTTTGTCACTTTTCCACAATCACAGTTTAGCCAGTCAAAACTTAATGGTGAATATATCTGAATTTTGAAAGAACCCTTTTGAAAAACTTCTGCTGAATCTTAATTGTAGCTTGTAAGTTCATACCCTCTCAGAAAAGTAACTTTCAACTCCTGTGGTTTTGGTAGTATCCTACAATCGCTACATATTTACACATGGCGTTTGTACACTGCATCGCCATATAGTAAACTGTCACTGAAGTCGTCTAGGGTAATATCTGCATAAACTATAGCAGATTCATGTATTAAGTTAATCATTGCTCATCTGGTGTAAGTGGGAGACTTTTTACTGTAGTTTAAAATTTTTGCAGGCTGATTTGTTTTTGGCCCCTCAGATTGACGGTGCAGTCAAAAGATTCAATATTAACATGGTAAGCCTTTAGTGAACCCAATCATATATGTTTCTTCTAGTGAAAAGGTTCCATCAGCTGATCAGACTATTTGCACGTTTTTCTCAAGGGTTGGTACGAATTATTATCAGGGAGTATAAGCACATAAGAACCACTTGAATGCAGGATTTTTTCATATGTTCAATGCCTGAAAACACCATTGTTCTCCTTTCACACCCAATGTTCAACGACATTAATAGTTCCTTTGCATTCATCAAGCATCAATAATTGTGTGGTGCTAGATTCCAATTTAACATGCATCAATAAATAGTTCCTTTGCATTTATCATGCATTGGTGTTTTCTGCTTGTTCTTAATTAGCTCAAGTTCAATTTTCATTGTTACAGAATGAGTTCCCTCTTCTGGCAAAGCTTAGTGAGTCATACAAAGAGCACCCGGCCTTCGAAGATGCTATGCCCGGAAAGCAGCCTGACGCGCCACAAGATTCGAGGAACTAACTGAAAGAGGTTCGATTTCTTTGAGGTGAAACTATCTCCACCTTATGCATGCATGTATTACTTTTTGAATCTTGCTTGCTTGAGGGTAAAATTGAAATCTTATTCTAGCAATGACGGAAATCATCCACTAGACACCACATTGTGCAAATCTAAATAACGACATTTCAGCACGAATATGGCAGCTGGTTTTCAATTTCCCACAGTCAATAACTCGATTTGCTCTTCATTTTACCTCTTCTTAGGTGTGAGTGCAACATGTGATTTTCCAGGGATAAACCAAGCTTTTGTCCATTAGTCAATGAACAATTTTCGCAATTTCTGTTAGCTCACGATATCATCAGTGACCAACACCGCAGATGGATCACAATCTTTCACTAGGGCTTACACATTTTACTACTGACCAAAACAGTGCTTATCCTCACATTTTTCTACTTGATATAAGATCTGTGCATACATTAATGTTGCCTTATGATTCTTGAAAAAACTGGATTCTACACTCTTTTTTTAATCTATAACTTTATTATTTACGCAGCTATTGGGTCATCAAAGAGTTACAAGATTGTGTTGGGTTCCACGCTAAAGGGAGATCCAATATGTGCTTTTATCATTCACATCAACTGGAGTGGAATGATGTTTGGAAAAATTGGAATTCAGATTTACTACTATCTTATGTGAGATTGTCACACTAAATAAAATGGGACAAATGATTATGTCTTTTGTTGGATGTACAATCCTTTTTCATATCAATTTACTTCCGTCAGTTGGCATTGTTGTGCCTCTCTGTTGGGAGAATGATCAAATTCCATTTTTCGTCATGTATGTTTCGTAAAGGCAACAAAGTCATCTCCTTCGAATAGCAGTTTTGATCTTTGTCCTTATGTTTAGAAAAAGGTTGCTAAAATGTCTTCGACTTGTCGGAAATTCATAATTTAGGCGGAAACAGGCACGTGATCTGTTTAATCCTATGTGGAATCGAAATTCCAGCGTGCTGATAGAAATTGACAAATTGCTTGCAAAAATTAAACCAAAATTTTTTGAATTCACGTTGCTTGTCTAACATTAAAATTTTGAAAATTGAAAAGGCGCATTGACATGCTTTCTAATCGATTCAGAGGAAGAGTAAAAAAATTTCGAAATAGTTCCCGGAAAAACAAAAAAATTTGAAATCAAGTCTTGGAGAGTAAAAATTTTTTGAAATAGTTCCCAAATCCAAAAAAAACAAAATATTTGAAATTAAGTCTTGGAGAAAATTCGATGGGAATTCTTGAGAAAGTTTTCATTTGGAAGAAGATTGGATGAATAGTTTTCACCCACGTACGGTGAGTGCAATTTTTAAATGAGATTGTTTGTTTGTTTATGGAAACAATCTATATATATCTAAAAAGGTTGATGTAAAAATCTTTTTTAGAAACCTAAAATAATTGAGTTGACTGTTTGACTTTCTATTTATGGATTCTCATTAAAAATCTGAAAAAAAATCGTGAATCTCCTTATTTATCTGCATTAGTTAGGGGAATATGGCAAATTTTAAAACGTAAAATTCGAAATTGTGATTTGAAATTTATGATTGCATGAATCGGCTGAATCTCCTTATTTATCTGCATTAGTTAGGGTAACATGACAATTTTTTAAAGCGAAATTGTGATTTGGAATTATGATTCCATATTGCAACTGAATCTCTTTATTTATCTGCATTAGTTAGGGCGTAATACACGCAAGAAAGGGGTATTCGGCGTTTAAAAAATAAAACAGATTCATCTCTTTTTGGTTACATCCTAACAAAATCATCCCACAATTTTGGTTGAGATAAACATGTATAGTGTATAAAAGGGTAGTCATTGATACCCTTTTTTATTCACCTTATCAATAACGCGCAACACACTCTCAAAATACAAAATTAAAAGAAAACATTATGACACCGTTTGGGACAACCTCCACGCCGTCAACTGATCAACAAACCCTTTTTGAGGTTGAGAGTAGTCCGATTGATTGAAACTCATCACGATCTGGAGCATCGGAATGCTTTTCATATCCTATTTCATGATCAACAGGTAATTATTCCAATTGTTTTATGAATAACATAATTGTTGGGTTCGACAGTACCGTACGGGTTGTACGCAGCGGAATTTAAAATTTTTAAAGTAAGTATTTATCGTATAAATACAACACCCGTACATACTAATTGCAAATTAACTGATCGTCATCTTTAAAACATGCATCATATACAAATTTTGATTTGTTACTATAAAGTAAATACTAGTAAAATATTTACCGAATGTCTTGAACTCCTTCACTATTGATGATGGATGAGGGAATCGGTTCCCGGTTGTAACTTCAACGACTTGAGGTTACTCGCTAGAGGAATCCAGGTGTCTTCCCTCTAAACGTATCCACCCTATGAAGCCCGGTTCCGACGACTTTCCTTCGCTAGTAGAAAAGACTCGGTTTTCTTGTATAGGAATATTTATGAATTTTATTTGGGAATTTTAAGAACTCTTTCTTGAAGTTTTAT
>BKCP01007194.1:89628-145371 GCA_008636005.1 Striga asiatica | reverse complement strand
TNNTCGTTACATGCGACCATCCAGCCTTTCGGCCTTAGTCATGATGGATTTTTTGTCTTCGAGCACATGTCCACCCTCGAAGGGGTGGTCGTTACATGCGACCATCCAGCCTTTCGGCCTTAGTCATGATGGATTTTTTGTCTTCGACCAATCATTCAACATAGGCCACCACATATATGCAATGAAATTAAAGCAATCAATTAGGCACAGTATTGAAAGTTGAACAGAAATTTCATTAATTCAAATTGGGAATTTCAGTACATCATTTTGTTGTGGAAAGTTTCCGAGAAGAGAAAGAAAAAACACAAATTTTAAACATAATATTTCTTCAAGTTAACCACATTCCATGACCTGGGGAGTGATCGTCCTTCGGCATCCTTAAGTGAATATGCACCTCCCGCGTGAACCTTTCTCGACCAAGTATGGTCCTTCCCAGTTGGGTTCGAGCTTACCCACGTGCTTCAACACGTCCACCCTCTTCCAGACTAGGTCGCCCACCTGGAATCTCCTCATTTTTACCTTCCTGTCATGCGCTGCCCGCATCCTCTGCTTGTACGCCTCAACTCTGATCGAGGCTTGCTCCCGAAGTTCTTCAATTGCGTCCAGGGCTGCCATCATCATGTTCTCATTCTGTTCAAGATTATACGTGCTCGATCTTTGTGACTGGATCTCGCTTTCCACTGGGAGCAGTGCCTCCATGCCGTATACCAGGCTGAATGGTGTTTCTCCCGTGGTCGATCTTGGTGTTGTCCGGTACGCCCAAAGTACTGAGGTGAGCTCGTCGACCCATGCACCCGACGCCTTCTCCAACCTCGTCTTTAGACCGTTCAATATGATCCTGTTGGTTACCTCGACTTGTCCATTGGCCTGCGGATGAGCGACTGACGCAAAATGTTGCTCGATTCTCATGTCTTCGCACCATGCTCGGATCCGCTTGCCATTGAATTGCGTCCCATTGTCGGACACCAACACCTTTGGAAGGCCAAACCTGCAGCAAATATTGTTATATAAAAATTGTATAACTTTTTCCTTGGTGATTTTCGCCAGCGGCTCGGACTCCACCCACTTCGTGAAATAATCCACTACCACGATCAAAAATTTCCTTTGCCCAGTTCCTTGGGGCATCGGCCCCACCAGATCGACGCCCCACTGCAAAAATGGGATAGGGGCACTCATCGTCGTCATCATTTCCGTAGGTTGGTGAATAAGTGGCCCATGTTTCTGGCATTGTAAACACTTCCTCACCATCATCTTCGCGTCCTCCTTCATGGTCGGCCAAAAATATCCTGCTCGCAGTATCTTCGCTACCAAAGACCCCGCCTTACTGTGATCACTGCAACATCCCTCGTGAGTCTCCCTCAACACATGTCGGCCCTCTTCTCGCGTCACACATCTTAGGTGAGGTCCGGCATACGACCTCTTATACAACAATTCATTATGCTCGAAAAACCTCCTTAACACCTTCACCCCTCCTTCTCTCAACTCCTTCAGTATCAAACTTCTCCAATCGTCGACCTCTTCTATCTCCGCTACCTCATGCTCGACCGCACTTCTCTCCATGTGCAGCAAAGTGACACTTCTGCTCTTACAGTCGACCAGATTCTGCGCGATTTTGGATAGCAGATCTGCTCGACCATTCTCACCTCGGGGTTTTTGCACTAATTCGAACGAGCTAAACTCCACCCTCAATCTCTTCATTTCCTCGACATACCGCTGTATTCTTTCCTCCTTCACCTCAAAGTCCTCCTGAAACTGGCCTACCACCAACTGAGAATCAATATACACTTGAATTTTGCGAGCTCCACCTGCTATGGCCAGCTGCATCCCTTTAATAACTGCCTCATACTCTGCCTCATTGTTCGATACCTTGTACTCGACTTTGACTGCGAACTCCAAATTGTCTCCTTTGGTCGAGATTAGAACAATGCCCAAGCCCCCTCCAACTCTCGACACCGAGCCATCAACAAACATTTGCCAAACCCCTTCTTCTTCTTCCTCCTCCTTCGTACCCTCTTGTATGAAATCCGCCAATGCCTGTGCCTTTATCGCCCTCCTTGGCTCATATGCTATCGTGTATTCACTCAACTCGACCGCCCATTTGACTAGTCGACCTGATACCGAAGGTCGACCTAACGTCTCTCCCAATGGCATATCCGTTCTCACCTTCACCTTATGGCCTAAAAAGTACGGCCGCAACTTTCTTACTGTTACTACCACCGCTAAAACACACTTCTCGATCTCCGAATATCTCCTTTCCGCCCCTTGCATCACTTTACTCACATAATAAATTGGAAATTGCACTGCGCCTTCTTCCCTCAGCAGAACCGAACTTACCGTCATTTTTCCGATAGATATATACAACACTAAGTCCTCCCCCGGAACTGGTTTAGCTAATAGAGGCAAGTTAGCTAACACCTCTTGTAACTCCCCGAATGCTCTCTGGGCCTCCTCCGTCCATTGGAATTTTGAGCTCTTTCTCAACGTTCGAAACAAGGGCCCACTCTTTTACGCCACCTTGGATATGAAGCGGCTCAAACCCGCTATCCTGCCCGTCAAAATCTGCACCTCCTTCACTTTTGTGGGTGGCTTCATCTTGATCACCGCTTTCACCTTCTCTGGGTTGACCTCGATCCCTCTCTTCGTTACCATGTACCCCAGGAACTTCCCCGACTTCACCCCAAAAGAACACTTAGCGGGATTCAGCTTCATGCCATATCTCCGCAACGTCAAGAACGTCTCCTTCAAGTCATTCACGTGATCGGCCTCCACCTTACTCTTCACCAGCATATCATCGACATACACCTCCATGTTCATCCCCAGCTGCTCCTTAAAGATCTTGTCGACCAACCGCTGATACGTTGCCCCTGCATTCTTTAAACCGAAAGGCATCACCACATAACAATAGGTGCCTCTGCTTGTAACAAAACTCACCCTCTTCCTATCCTCTCGAGCTAAAGGGATTTGGTGATACCCCTGGGATGCATCTATAAGACTGAGCAACTCACAACCTGCGGTAGAATCGACCAACTGATCGATCCTGGGCAAAGGATACAAGTCTTTCGGACACGCCTTGTTTAAGTCACGAAAATCAATATACATCCTCCACTTTCCCCCAGACTTAGACACCATCACCGTGTTCGACAACCATTCAGGGAATTGGATCTCCTTAACGTGGCCCGCCTTCAACAACTTCTCAACCTCCTGCTCGATCACTTTGTCCATTTCCGCGCCGTGGTGTCGCCTTTTTAGTTTCACTGGCCTCACCGTTAAGTCGATATTCGAACGATGTTCTATCACCTCCGTCTTTATCCCTGTCAACTCCTCCGCCGTGTACGCAAAAACATCCGCGAACTCTCTGATCAACCCAATCAATTTCGACCTTAGTGGCTCCTCAATCTCCTTACCTATCCGAAATTTTCTCTCTTCGCACCCTTCTACCATCTGGACCTCCTCAATCTCCCCTCCTGGCTGCATCTCCACCTTCTCCTTCCCCTTATCAGCTCTCTCCTTCTCTTCTCTTAACCTCGAGCCTCCGGGTCGGCTCGATACTCCCTCTTCAAGCTTCGCTCGCTTCCTCGAGAGCTGCTTATTATTGCTCACCGTGGTCTGGTAGCAACTCCTCGAGGTAAGCTGATCTCCTGCGACCTCACCAACGTTTTCCCCCACCGGATATTTGATCGTCATGTGGTACGTCGACACGACCGCCTGGAAAGCATTTAAGCTGGTCCTTCCCATGATAATGTTACTCTGCTCCAACGACCACAAACCTCACCATTCGCACCTTCCTCGTCACCCCTTGCCCCAAGGCAACGGAAAGGCTCACCTCTCCCATCGGCATCACTTCGCCTCCGTTGAATCCGTATAGGGCTGTGGTCACCGGCTTCAAGTCGAGGTTGAGCTCCTTGTTTATCTGCACAAAACAATCATAAAACATTACATCCATCGAGCTCCCCGTATCGATAAACACCCTCTTCACATCGAAACCAGCCACCTCCGCCGTTATCACCAGTGCATCATTGTGGGGTAATACTACTCCCTCTGCATCTTCCGCTCGAAAATTTATCTCCGGCATCCGAGCAGTGATCCCCACCTCCTCTCTCTTCCTCTTCATCGCTCGAACATGGCCTTCCTTGCATTGTTCGAGTCCCCATCAGTCGGGCCCCCCGAGATCATATAAATCGTTCCTCTCTTCACTGGGCCTTGATCCTCCTGACCTCCTCAATCTTGACTCCCTCGTCTCCTCTTGCCTCCTCGATCACCCCTTCCTCCTCGGGGATCGCCTTCCTCATCATCATCTCGATCACTCCGCTCCACCGAGTCCTCTCGACACTTTCCTTTATCCTTCCCCTTCGCCTTTCCTTCGTACATGAACTCCTTAAGATACCCGGCCCTGATAAGGTGCTCGATCTCATCCTTGAGGTGCCTGCACTTCTCCGTTTTGTGCCCATAATCTTTATGAAAACGACAATACTTGCTCGACCTAGGCTGTGTCGGCCCCTCACGCCTCGACTTCGTCCACGTCACATCCCTATCCTCTATCTTCTTCTCAATTGCCACCAACACCTCTCCCATTTAAGGGGCGTAAAGTGTTGGAATCGCTTCCCCCCAAATACCGGTCGATCCTTCCACCTGTCTTCTCGCCCACGATCGATCCTACCACGCCCCTCTCTTCTGGGCGATCTTCTTCCCGGGGATGCTCTTCGAGGTGAGCTTACCCTTCCTTTCTTCGGCTCTGGCTTAGCCAACTCTTCCAACTTAGCAAACTCGGCCTCCGTTTCCTCCAAATTAATATACTTTTTACACCTTTTTAGCACATCGTCATACGTACGAGCAGGGGTTTTGGCTAAAGATGTTCGACAAGGCCCTGCTCGCAAACTCCATATCAACCCCCCAGCCTTCACCTCGTCCGAGGCCGTGGGAATCTCCAAACAAGTTTGATTGTATCGCGCGACATACTTGCGTAATGATTCTTTCTCCCCTTGCCTCATGGCCATCAACGTCAAATACGTCTTTTCCTGTGCCACCGCACTCGCATACTAGGTCATCAGCTTTTCCGCGAAATCATCAAAGTCCTTGATCGATCCATGAGGGAGCTGCTGAAACCAGTCGAGCGCGCCTCCCCTCAAGGTCGACAAGAATGCCCTGCAGCTAACCGAGTCAGAATAACCATGCAACACAGCCAAATTCTCAAACGCCCTTACATGCCTCGACGGGTCAGTGGTCCCATCGAACATCAAACTCATGTCTCTGAAATTCGCAGGTAATGGTGCAGCCAATATATCCCTCGAGAATGGATGTCCTCGAGCACGTCTTTCAGGTCGACCATCCATCTTAGCCTGCATCTGCCTCACCTGTTCCGCGAGCCTCTCCACCTCACGATCTCTTAAGGCTCCATCTCCTCCATAGCTAGACACGTCCTCATCCACCATCGTTGGTCCGGCAGCCACTCGCGAAAGGCTTTGAGTGACCTGCTGAACCGCTTGTGCCGCCGCGTTCGCCACCATCTGCTGCATCTCCTGCCTAGTCATCACCACCTGCTGGCCAGGACGCGGTTCCTCCACCGGCGGCGGCACCGCTCCTTATACCGCCGCTCCTCGCTGCAGCGTCACGGCCAGATCTGGTTGCGGCAGCGTTGGAGTCGCCGCGCCTTGAGCTGTGCGGGTCCCCTGGGCCCGATTTGAGCCCACATCAGCCTCTGGTTGCACCGGCGTGACTTCTACACCTTGGGGAACAGGCGTCGGAGTCACCGGTGTACACGAGGGTCTAGAGAAGCCCGGAGGTGGGCCTTCTCCAAACGGCCTCGTCATCGTCCACGCATCATCGAACGATGCTTGTAAATCTCTCCTAGGAAATCCGTCCGCCATAGCCACCGAGCTTCAGAAATCGCAGCACACCACTTTTCGAACGAAAGTCCCATAAACGGTGCCAAATGGTAACGCAAAACACTCCGACCGGCTTGAAATCGGTTTGCTTCCTTCTTCCTCGCCGATAGAACTCTGCGTTCCTGCTCAGAACTCTCACACCGGAGGGGTTTTCCGGTGAAGAGCCTCCGATGCTTAAGTCAGTATATGTTTGTTCAATTTTCCAAAGTAAAGAATGGATAAATCGTAAACCCTAAAAAAAGACCTACTCCCATATATATAAGAGTGAGATACCTGCCCTAAGAGCTGCCCGGATATTGGTGAGCTGTCCTGCCCACGCTGCCCGTCCGTACGCACACAGTGTGCGTGTTGTCAGAAATGTCAGGGGTGTCAGAGGTGGTTGTTACCACTATCACTCTGCACCAATACGTTTTCGCCACGTGCCCCCCTCTGAGCTGAGGGGAATTATTCCCTTGCGCAAACCGTTGGGATCTCCTGACATCACTCACGCGCCCACTCGCGTTCAAGTCACGCTCTCGACTGCTTCCTACCTGCTGCGTGCTCGATCTGACCGAGCTCCCCCTTACTAAATTGATCCTCGACCAGCTCTGCTATTCTGCTCGATCTATTCCGTTTTGGTCGATCATCCTTCAACCAACGTGGTTTTCTGTACCCTATGCCTGCCTGACCGACATGATGGACTGGTCTGCTCCTTAGTGGTATAATATCCCATATCATATAAAAAATAGTAGGAAAAAAACCTGCCAAAATTTAATGCAACCCAAAAATAGTAACTTTTTAATTATTTTTTTTAAATAACATTAAATGCTACCCTATATTGTGGGGTTTCGTTAATTTTGGTATTCAAATCTCAGGAAAATGTAATCTGTATTATGATTTGTTATCTACTTATCTTTTCTTTTCCAATTTTATACTAACGTTCAAAACGAAACCCCCAAGATGATTTAATAATAAAAATTGATTTAATAATTTGATTGTATTATGAAATATTTTCCCTGAATTGGTAGCCGTAAAGTAGAATAAATATGTCTACTCAATAATTGCACAATCTATTTGACATTTCATTTTTTTTATAAATCATTATTTAATTATATATAGTGAATAATAATTCTTAAATGCAATATAATATAACATCTCAGTCTCTACAGAAATAGTGGGCGAACTATTTAGGCAAAATAATTGATATCAGTCCACATTTTACAAATCCGTTTACATAAAAATTTTAGTCATTGAAATGTCTTAATAACTAAATCATGATGACAAATCATGTCGAACAAAATTTACTATATAAATTAGGATTATATTTTAAAACATTGATAAATAGAATATAAGTCGGTGCAAATGTGGTAGTTCATTTAATATAGTGCAAAAATTTATTTTTACACTTCTTAAAATCAATCAATATTTTATGGAATGATATTTCTATAGTTAGAAACATTTTTGAGTTTTTGAATTGTGAGAAATCAAATCAATAGATAAAAGATATTATTAAATAATCAAACCCCAGATATTTTAAAAATGACTATACTAAATTAAATTTTGTAATACCAAAACCCATATATTATTAAAATGAATTTACTAATTTTTTATATCACTTTTAAATAATTTGCAATTGTTCATGGTTTGTTTTATTTAATTAAATTAATATAATTTCTATTTATATTAAAGTACCAACTCATAAAATTTTAGTACTTATTATCAAGTCACTATAAATTACATTTCGAATGATGAGGAAAAAATAGTTGTAAAAATATAGGATTTTATTGGAAAACTTTACAGATTTAGTCTTGATAGTTATGATAAAGAAATTGTTGTATAAAATACGATAATCAACACCAATTTGATCCGAGGTCTCTTATATATTTGGAAACCTCTTTTATTTCAATACAATGAAATATTTAAAAAATATTGCTTTCACAAATTTAATAACAAAATCACTATACTACCATTTTTTAACCACGATATTAATTGTATCCATTATATAAAGTGAAATAATTTTCATATGTCGTTATTAGTATATTGATATATAACCATTATTATTAAATATTTTCGATAGATGTAACAGGGGATAACATAAAAAAATTCGACAAAATTCAAGATATATTTTTCGAGAATGTTATATAATATTTTAGATTATTTAAACATTTTATTGAGTTGTATTAACACATTATAGGCGTAGCGCTTTTACACAATTTAATTTTCATGTCATTTTAAGCACTTGAAGACGGTATACATCGGTCTAAGTTCTTTTGAATACTAATCACGGGTTTGGTTTGTATAGGAACAACGTAATAATATAATATTATCTATTGTAAACTATGTCCATGTTGCATCACATTAAATATTTATATATATATAAAAGTTTGTTTTACTTGAAAAAGTAATGATTTTTTCAAAAAAAGAAAAAAAATTATATATATATATATATTGCTTACTTAATTAATTTCAAATTTTTTCCAGACATTCTTTTAAACATTTTTTTCTATTTCTTTTTATTGATATATTTGACCATCTGTTTTAAGACTTTTATTTTTATACTTAATGTAAAATTAATAATTGATCTAAATATATTGATAAACTTTTCAAAAAAAAATTATTTGTACATAATTTATTTTATGTTTATTGACATGATATCAATAAATTGAAATTAAACTTATCAAAAAACTACAATAAATTATATCATTTCATTCGATTGGTAAAGTGTAAATAAACGAATATANATTAGAGATATTATAGGGATATGTGGATAAGTCACAATTGGATCCATGATTATTATTACATAATTATGCGAATGTTTAGTTCAAAAAAGGTTGTTTGGTATAAAATCATATGCACTACCACTACTCAACAATTCACGTCATTCACAGTTTAGAAAAAAAAAAGTTCACGTCATTCACAGTTCACAGAAAAAAAAAAAGAAACCGAGATAAATTTTACAGAGAAAAAAAAAAGATAAATTTCAGAACACATTGATAATAAATGCCGCAAGTCTGGGATACACTCGATTCCGTGAGTAGGAGAAACAAGCCTTTTTTGCACTTGAAAGCAGTCCTAATAGTTGAAACGCATCACCAACGGGAGAGTTGGAACACATTCCATATACTGTTTCATGATGAACAGGTAAATATTTATATTTGTAATATCAAATTTATGTAATTTAAAAAAATATTTTAATTCATATTTATAAATTTATACTGTAGGGTACATTCATTAAAGGGATAATACGTTCCAAACATATGGGAGCATTTCGAGGTGTACTGAACGAAAGCGAGGTGTATGCGATCAGCAACTATGTCGTTGAATTTAATAATGGGAAGAAGGATATCATAACCAACATATGGAAACTTGTGCTTCATGGAAGAACTCATGTTATCAAATATGTTGGGATTTTTCCTCAAAATGTTGATATTTTCCCTCAACATTAGCAAGGAGCAGGAGATATTTATGATATTTAGAGTTTGATTATTATGAATTTCAATTTTATTCCATGTAGTTGAATTCCGAATTCTATAATAAATGTTAGTGTTATTATTTTGTTATCGTTATAAAATGTCGTTGGATATTTTTTTTATTAAATGTCGCATGAATATGAAAATTTGAACATTTTATTTTTGAGTTCTACTGTATATTAGTTTAAAATTGGTAGAATGTCATGATACAAGATATAAATTAATACAAATTTTAACAAATATTTCAAATATAAGATTATGTAAAAAAAAATTACGGAATTAACAATAACTGAATTAAGTACATTTAATAGATTATATTGCGTGATTTTTCAATAATTTATCATAATGAATTATATTCATAAATATGAATATGAATTTTGGTTATAATATTTATATTAATTTGTGTTATATATAAATTATTATTATTAAAATTTTTACGTAAAAAGATGGAAAGATTTGTTTGACGTAAAATATTATAATATTTGTTTGACGTAAAATTTTGACGTAAAAAATTTTTCAACAATTTTATTTTTTTTGTATCACATTGGTATGGACAGAAATTTAATTGAAAGATGTTAATTATGTAACGATGCTATCACACAAAAATCTCCACTTCTTAACTACTTTGCACTTATCTTATCACCATACATGATAAGGTTGAAAATTACAATTTGATTTCAAAATTATTTTAGGTTTTTATTGACATAGTATCACTCTTTGACTTTCATTTGAATTCAAAATTGGTGTATTTTTTATTTGAACAAAAAAATTTACGGAATTAACAATAACTAAATCAAGTACATTTAATGGATTATATTGCGTGATTTTTCAATAATTTATCATAATGAATTATATTCATAAATATGAATTTGATTATAATATTTGTTTTAATTTGTGTTATATATAAATTATTATTATTAAAATCTTGACGTAAAAAGATGAAAAGATTTGTTTGAATTAAAACTTTGACGTACAAAATTTTTGACGTAATTATATTATTTGTTTGATGTAAAAAAACTTTCAAGAAATTTTTTTTATTACGTTGGTATGGACCGAAATTTAATGGAAAGATTGATGGTGATGGTAATTATGTAATGATGCTATCACACAAAAATCTCCACTTCTTAACTACTTCCACTTATCTTATCATCATAAAAGTTTCGGTTCATACCAACGTGATAATCATTTGTGTTTGGATTGACTGAAATATATTCCATTTGAATTCAATGTCATTCATTTAAAAAACATAACAAATGCAGAGTACTACGGTGGATAAATCTAGAGTTAACAATCTGATAAATCACGTTTTACTAATCTTATCATGATATTAGAGTTTGAATTTATTAGAACTCTGAAATTAAAATCACGTGCAATGAATCTTATCAAGAGAGATTAACGTGAGTCTAACTAATCTTATCATTTAATGGTTATCTACTTTCATCCCATGGCTATAAAATAAACATCGAAGCCTATATCACGTATCACAAAAATCTCACACTACAATTTCACATACAAACAGAAAAATGGCGAGAGTATGGGGAAACATCAAGCAAGTAACAAGGATCAACAGACCAATGCTCAAGTTGAGGGTGGTTCGAGTTTTCCAAAGGACTAATCAATACTCATCCTACAAGAGCATCCTTGAAATTGTCTTTCATGACATTGAGGTTTAATTCATAATAAAAAATAATAATTATCCATTTTTCTCATCATGTTAATTATAATATCTAATATCTATTTTTTTTTTTTTTTTCAGGAAGGTCGAATTACTGGAATAGTAAAGCAATCAACATCCCAACTTTCATCAATGAGCTCGAAGAAGGTGCTGTCTATGCATTTCGAAACTATCAAGTTGAGAGTAATATCGGAATGTATATATCCACCATTGATAATTCGTGTTTCTCTAATAATATGGGATGAAGCACCAATGATGCACAAGCATTATTTCGAAGCTGTACAGACGTCGCTGCAGGGTATTATGGGAGCAATTGATCCTTTGACTTTGAACAAACCGTTTGGTGGGAAGCCGATTGTTTTTTGTGGAGATTTTCGACAAACCCTTCCAGTCATTCTAAAGGGTAGCCGTCAGGACATAGTCAATGCTGCCATTAATTCTTCTGACATATGGCGAAAAAATGCGCCTTCAGGGACTTGCTAATTCGGATGAATGTGATGAGCTTGCACGGTTTGCAAATTGGATAGCCAACATCGGAGATGGAACTATCAAAGGGTTGAATGATGGATGTGCACCTATAGACATACCCGAGGACATTTTGCTTCAGCCATCTGATGATCCTATTGCTCAGATAGTTGAAAGCACATGTCCAATGTATAAAGAGGCACCCGATGATCCAAGTTATTTGAAGGATAGGGCTATATTAGCGCCTACGTTGGATGTGGTCGAGTCTATCAATCAGTACATGACATCATTGAATTTGTTGGATGGTCGTATGTACTTGAGCTCTGACAGTACGTGCAAATCGAATTCTAATAATGATTTTTTGTCTGATCTCCATATGCCTGAATTTTTTAATAGTATCAAGTGTTCCGGAATACCGAACCATGAGTTGTATTTAAAGATTGGAACTCAGTCATGTTGTTGCAGAACATGAATCATTCTATGGGTTTGTGTAATGGGACACGATTGGTAGTGACAAAGCTATCGACTCACGTTCTTGAGTGTAAGATACTCACGGGAGATCATGCTGGTGATAAGGTGTTGATTCCAAGAATGACCATAACTCCTTCTGATGTTAGAATTCCTTTCAAGTTCCAGCGGCGACAGCTTCCCATTATGGTTTTTTACGCCATGACTATAAACAAGAGCCAGGGACAATCCTTATCTCATGTTGGCTTATTTCTTAAGAAACCAATGTTCAGTCATGGCCAGTTATATGTTTCTGTTTCCCGTATCACTAAACGAAAAGATTTGAAAATCTTAATTTGTGGCGAAGATGACGTGCCAAAGAATCAAACCAATAATGTTGTATATAGGGAAGTGTTCAATAATATATGATTTTTTTAATTTTATGATATGTTTATATGTCTATTATTATGATCATGATCATTGCCTGCATAACACAATTTATATACAAAATTGTTTTTTAAAAACATTCTAGATAATAATATCCCCGTGCATCGCACGAGTGACTACTAGTTATACTTGTAAAGGAATCTTCATTTTTTTAAGTGGGAACCCTGAATTCCAGATGAAATAGAATTCTTAAATGAAAAACCTAACTTTGAAATGAAATTAGGGTTTTATCTGCAAACCCTAATTTTGAAGCGAAAAACCCTAATTTCTAACCCTCATGCGGTGAAAAACTTAATTTGATTGAAAAAAAAACATTTATGCATTTTATTAATACATACTATTGTGCTCATTTTTCTCAGCTTATATGTTTTTTGTTTTTTTCTTTTATTTACTTTTTTTGGTTTGGTTCATAGAAAGTAGAAATCACATAACACAAGTTCTGTGGTTTTGAGGTGAATTTGTACATCTCCAATTGCTGAATATAAGGAGGGATCTAGTATGATGTTTGTCTGGATAGATATTCAAATTTGGGTCTTGATACATTGAATTTTAATAGTGATTTGTTTGGTATATTTGGTGTAGTTGGAGGTAGATTGTACTATTTTCTGGTCAGTACAAATCTAAAAACAAAACCGAATTCCATTAAAACCACAATTGCATTATATAGTAAAATTCCATAATGGTAATGCCCCACATATATAAAGGTTATGCAGAAAATACAAGAGTATATTACACAGCCTGAACATGGAAAACCACATTTATAATGCACCACATTACAAGGGAAAAACAATGGACATAGGAAATTAAAGGTTACACAATTATCTTCAATCCACATCCTCGAACTTTCTCATAACCATTCAGAACTTGATATAAAAGTAATATCCACAACAAACTTGATATAGCCAGTGCAAACCCTATTCTCATCCCACATTTTTTTTCCTTTTCAACCAACTTCTTGTTGGATGCTTGTAATTGTTCAATCTTCTTGTGCAATTTGGTGTTCTCAACCTTCAGATCTTCATTTGCTCCCTCCAGCGCATTGATTTTTTTCAACAACCCAAGGATGATATTTTGGATCGGTCACACATAAGAGGGTCGACCCACGAAAAAAAATTACATCCTCCATGCTACAAGTTAAAAGAAAAATATTGAAATATCAATTTGCATCTCACCACAATTAACTTCATAACATTCAATTATAGGCTACCTTGTAGCCGATGCACGAACGCAATCTCCTACCTGTATTTTCAGCCGTCCATTATATCCGAATAACTGTCATTCTTCCGCACCAACATTCCAAGTAACTGGCAGCGTGCAAAGATTCCGACATGCCCTAGCCTAGGTTTTACAAGAACGAGATTGGCAATTTGAAAAATTTCTATTCTAGGGTTCTTAGACGGGATTGGGGATTTGAGAATTTTGTGATTTGATTGTAATTTCGTGAAATGTCCGTTTTTATTTCCAGACTTTTATTTCGACAAGTCAAGCTATGTGGATTTAAAATTTTTGGTTTAATTTTGTAAGTCATTAGTCAATTTCTATCGTCGCGCTGGAATTCTAGTTCCACTGAAGATTAAATGGACCAATAAACAGGTCACATTAGGCTCACGTGCATGTTTTCAATTAAATTACAGATTCACGACGAGGCAAGGAACTTTTAGTAACCTTTTTATAACCTTTTTATAAACATATACGAACGAAAATCAAAACAGCTATTTAAAGGGGACGACTTGGTTGCCTTAACTAAACATATAGGACGAAAAAAACAATTTATTCTGACAGAATCTTAGCAAGGAAAAACGAAAAGGAAAGAGGAAAGTTAAAATTTTATAATTTTTTCCTTGTGGAATAAAAGTACAGATGTAGTTTTTAAACACATTTCACACATCATACTTCATCCACAACAGATAATTTCCTCTTACTTCCCATCCTTTTTTTGGGTCTCATATTTGCAGCAGTAATGAGTTTATAATCAGTAGGAGACAATTGGCTTAGGTTACCAAACCGTTCCTCGTAAAACTGCCAAATTTCTGACCTGGCAAAAAGCAAGAATTTCATGAAGGAAACCGTAACCCTAGCTAAGAAGAGAAAATATGAGTTGAAAAAAACGGAAACAAACAAGAATACAAATAACATGAATTACAATCGCATACCAGAAAGCTAGGAACTGAAATGGTGCATATTTTCCATAGATATCTTCTACATCACTCTGAACTGTCTCAATTGTGGACCTTTTTGCATGCACCTGCACAATAAGATATAGAAAGACTTCAGTTAATCTGTATAACTCGACAAATATCTCCAGTTATGGAAATTGAACTGTATAATCAATTAAGCTAAATCTCAAGGTTTCACTAGTGAGGTTTAGTTTATGACGGTAATCATCAACCAGCAACAAGGTAAATGAAATTGACCTGTTTCAAATGCCTAATTGTTTCTGAATCCGAAGGCACGACATGGTAATAGCCCACACACATTAGTACATTTGCGCACGTGTAAGGCCCGAACCCCTCCATCACTCTCAGCTTCTCACTCAAATTTTCATAATTGGATATGCTGACTGTACCACACGAGACACATTCGAGATCGCTCAATTGAAATCTGCCTTGAACAATTTCCCGAGCAAAATTTATCACACGACGCGCCCTATAACCGAGACCGCAGCGCCGGGCCAAGAAACCCTCATCAAGTGTCGCCAATTCTTTTGGGCTCGGGAAATTACCAATTGTGGGGCCCAAATGATCTTTTGTCCCTTCTGAAGGCTGAGACATAGGAACATGTGTTGAAATGAGGGTTGTACTTAACTTTTCTGTTTCGTCAGAAAAATTCAATATTTCGGAATTATTGATGTTTGTCTCGATGTCTTCTACTGCAGCTATATCCTCTGTGTACTTTTTTCCTAATTTTTTTGAGCATTTACGAGCTACAGAGTTCCTTTTTGATTCTTTTCCTGCAGGTGTATTGGGAGCAAAAATGTGAACTTCGTTCGATGGATGTTGTAGTTCAGCTTGAAGCTCACAAAGTGCTTGAGCCATGCCCAAAGTCCTTGACCACCTGGAAAGTAATGAAGATCAGATGAGCATTGTTATTGAAATAAAAGGGGACTCATAGCTACTCAATTTCCAAGGTAAGACAGTGAAACAAGTCTTTAGATGCATGATTCGCAGATTGAAGAAGAAGCTCAAAAACACACAATGAAGATGAAACTAAAAGAATTTCAAACATGACAAATCATGATACAGGGATTAAGGCTGCAATTGTATGTGAAAAGGTTACATTTTCATTACACTATGAAAAACTTTCTCCTCTAAGTTGCGAGTGGTTCCAAATATCTCCAAGACAATACGAAATATCTCCAAGACAATACGCTATCCAATTTTCATTTACTTCTCTCATCAACGTCATAGACACAATTGTGAAGAGAACATTGCAAGGAAGTTCATAAAAAAATGTATGCACGGCATAGCATAACATTGGAAACAACAGAAAAGTGACTGTCACTCACTGGCAATTGCACAAGAGAATGCACTTAATAACATCCTCAAACAATGTGGGTGATCGAAACATCCTCCCGAACCCCCTTTGTTTTGCTTCTTGGTGCAATTCATGGAACTCAACAATCCTCCTGTTTTCTTCCTCTGATAATCGTAGCATTCTCCTCACTTGACTCTGAAAATTCAATGGCTGAATGTCGATCATACAGAGCAAGAGACCATATAAAGGGAAAACAAATGCACTACTGATTATGTGATTCAAGGAAAATAAAACAAGGTCTCATATGAAACAAACATACAGTTAGTTAAACTTGTAAAAGGTACAATAGTGCAAGGAGACACACCAAAGCCACATAAAAAAGGCTCTTGCTGCCAAACAGAGCATAACATTCAGCTCCTTTATTCAGTGTTGTTTGAATCAGAATTCAATTGAGCATCCAACAACAATACACTAAAGTGGCAGTATTAATTGGGCATCCAATATAAGCAGATAAAGTCACACCATAAATAATTGTCATAAGGAATTAAAACAGCTAAATAGTACAAAATCGAAGGAAAATGAAAGGAAGCCAGACCAGCAAGAATTGCTGCTGCTGGGTGGTTAGAACGCGCGTGCCGATGACGCGGACGTGGAGCACGTGAGCGGAGTCGGGAGGGTGGGAGACGTGAACCACGCGCGAGGTTTCATCGCCGTCTGCATCAAGGCGGAGGGGCCGCCGGAAGGTTTTAGAGTGTGGGTCCCAGTGGTTGGGCGACATCATGAAAAGGCCGTGGCTGCAGACGGCCTTTTCCAGGCTGAAATCCGGCGCGGCGTCGCCCAACGGAAGTTCCACCAGAACGGCGCAATCATCGGAGGCGGCAATTTTATCGTCTCCGTTCATTTCAGGGCACGGAGTAGATAAACAATAATTCGCAAGTGAAGAAGCAGAATGGCGATGAAAAGGTTTTATGGGAACTTGTGTACCGGCACAAACAGGGGCGGCCCTGACATTTTTGGAGCCCACGGTGAAAATTGGTTAAGTGGCTCTTTCTCCAACACATACAGTAATTAACGTGAAAAATAATATTAGACAAACATATAAAAAAAGAGTTTGATAATCAAACAATGAAACAATAAAACATTAAAAGTATAAAATATAATCAAGAAATATAACTTGATTTATGCCTTGGATAATCTTCAAACACAAAAAACCCTAATAATTGTAGTAGGTCTCTCGATTGGGTGTTTTATAATCAATTGAAGACTGAAAGAAAGGTTTAATCGTCAAAGCCGTTTGTAGCGCCCCGTTCGATTTATAGAATTTTTTGAATTATTCTATTTATCGAATTTTATTTATAAGATTATGCATATTGTATTAGTCGTGATGTCGACTAAATTTCTGTGTTGAGGTACTCGATCTTTTTATTTTAAAACGTTCGTCGTTCGGCGATTTCGGTTTAATCGCGTAATTCGAATCTAAGTCGTTCGTTTATTGAATTTTCGGATAATTGTGGTATTATTATTATTATTATTATTATTATTATTGTTATTATTATTATTATTATTATTGTTGTTGTTGTTGTTGTTATTGTTGTTGTTGTTGTTGTTGTTGTTGTTATTATTATTATTATTATTATTATTATTTAATTTCTAAAATTAAATAATTGCTTAATAATATATTTATTATTGTGTGGTAATAAATATATATAATGTCGGTTTTATTTATTTAAATTTTCGGGTCATCATATTTTATTTTTCTGAGCGTTGTATAACTATCGGATTTAATAAAATAGAGCCCGATAAACCAGTAGGCGAAGCCGGCCCGTGTGCCCAAGAACCGCCCAAACCGACCCGCGACCCATTTTTCCTTTTTGGCTTGGAGAATAAGAATATTTACCCTAGGACTATTACATTTGTATTCCTCTCTCTCTCTCTCTCTTGTTAAAACTCAACGCCGCTCTCATCTCTCCCAAATATCTCTCTCATCATTCTTCATCCTTCACGCAAGAGGAAAAGAAAAATATTTCGATCACGATCTCATCTCTCTCGGTCCCTCGCGATTTTTTTTTTAAAAAAAAAGGAAAAGAAAATGAGAGGAGAACAATCTCCTCTCATCCTCTCTCGCCGTTCTCCACCATCCTCCTCACCGTGAACAGCAGCACGGGGCGAAGCCCTTGCAACTTCCGGCGAGTGCTTCCCTCCGCGAGCAGGCCCGAACTTGAAACTCCCGGTGAGTTCTCGTGCTCGGCGATTTCTCTGTTGTTCGTTTGTTGCATCACCTCAGGCCCTCCTCGTGAGCCCGACAAGCGTGCGCCTGCCCCGGTTCAGCCCTCTCTCGACCGTCTCGTGAACGTTTTGTGAGAACGGTACATCGAGGCTCGAAACCCTATTTATTTTAACATGTTCTCGTGTATTATGTGAAGTTTTTGTATTTTTCGATATGTTGAGTTGGTTAGGGTGTTTTTCGGAGTAGAATCAAAAGATTCGAACAACGGGTCGTGTCTCTCGAGGAAGGTTAGCTGGATTATTATGCAAGTTTATTCAAACATCAATAAAAGAAATAAAATTCCTAAACATTCTAATTTAGATTGTGGTTTGATTTTTGATTATCAACTACTAAGATTTAAATAAAGCAAATTGAAATTGCAAATTAATAACGTTGAACAAGCAAGATTTAAGAAGCTAGGGAGTCGGGGATATCCGTTTTGGTTCGAATTGCAATTAATGGGCAGGTGATCGTTCGGCTAAATGAATCGAGTAGCCTACTTGTTCAGAGATTCGTCATCAATAACTTTTCGTAACAAGAGGACAAACGTGAACGGCAAATTAACGATTTCATTCAACACCTAGGCAATATAGTTACGAACAAGCCTAGTTTATACGAGCTTATTTCGACCGACTCCTCCCCTCTCGGTTCTAAGAGTCGATTAAATTAGACTAGAGGGTTGTTAATCAATTATCAATAATCACCAACATCATACACGAATAAATCAAATCCAATTGAAACAATTGGAAGTTGAAGTGTCACCATTCAACAATTCTCAATATTCAAGCGTAATAATTGAAAAACCCTTTTGAATAATAACTCGTACAAATTGAACAATTACGAGCACGACAATCACAAACGACACCAAAACATTAATCCCCTATCCCTAGCATAAGAATTTAGCTACTCATAATCGAATAATCCACACAACCAATCTCAACCCAAGAATTCATATTTAACGATTAAGTTAAAAGAAAATCTTACGATTGATAAATCCCAAAGTCGAAATCGATAAACAATCTTGAATCCGAAAGCAATAATGGAATCTGAACTTAAATCCTTGTTCTACTTTGAAAATGATGAAAGAGATGTGAAAAGAACGAGAGAAAGAGAGAGAGGTAGGGTTTTCTGTGTTCGTCGAATGAGAGATCCCTTTTCTGAACGACGTACACGCATATATATAGCAGAGAGGGTCCACTGTGCGATGTTCGTGCGGCACGATGCGGGAGTCTCGTCTGGCGCAGCGTGGTAGGTGCTCGCGGCGCTGAGGGTTGCTTTGCCGCGGCGTGGGGCGTTGCTGTGCCGCGGCGTGGTGCGTTGACAGGCTGGGAGACTCTGTCCAGGCGTGATGTGTGCCTCACTGTGTACCGCGGCGTGGAAAAAGGCAGGTCCCGCAGCGCGATGGTTCCCAGCGACGCGGTGCACGGGCGCGGAGACCTGAAGCTGGTACTTGGGCAGCATGCTCGACTTAGTTTCTCGGGCCCGTACGGGTTCATCTGGACTCGGAATTTAATTCCGCTTTTTCCTGTGTGTTGCCAACGAATAAATCTATGCAATTGTGTTCACCCGGTCCAATTATCATGAAAAATAGATCCTCCCGAACCGTCCATCCTGCACACCAAAGACGAGAAAAACCGGAAAAAATACCCGAGAAATACATAGAAAACCAAAATTGAACAAGACACCTAATAAACTATAAAAACGAGTAAAAGCTAACGAAAAAACCTAAAATGGGAAAAAGAGAAATGAAAAATAACAAGGAAAAATGGAACAAAAATGGAATAAACAACTCCCCCACACTTAAACCTTTGTTCGTCCCGAACAAAAAGATAAGAAAAGAAAAGAAAAGAAGCAAATGAGCATGGATAACAGTTTCAAATAAGATAAGTCTCAAATTAATCAATTTAGCCGAGGAGACTTCCAATGACCAATATAGCACACCTCAAGTACAACTCGATGCTACGCTTTGAAAAGACAACTCTCGAGCACGGAAATATAATATATATGCCTCACTCAGTTTCTTACAAGAATATGAACTGGGTATACTCAAATTGGTCGGTGATCATGTTTCAACATAAGCTCGTCCATTGTCTATTCATACTCTAAAACAATCAAAGATCATGAATTTGCAAATCAAGAGGACTTTACGGGTTGTAATGTAGGCTTCAAAGGAAGGACAAATATAAAGATAAAGTGACTCATATAAACAATCACACTCTCGAGCATATAAATACTCGAATATCTCACCACCTATCCGTAATGAACATGGAACTAACCATTTCCACCAAAACTCCATACAACACTCGCATATGCTCAAGGTGAATTGCAATTCAATTACTCGATATATTTTTTTTCTTTCTTTTTTTTTTTATTTAGGGTTTTTTCTTTTTCCTAACAAGATCGAGACGTAAAGACGACATTCTCTCCTCAAAATGCAACCCAAACAAGTTATAAGCCTTCTCCAAACACACATAAGAAAGCTCCGTCATAATAACAAGTACACTGTCAAATCTCAAATAATTCAATCGAATCGGTTGACAAGAAATACGGGTCAAGACTCAACAGGCTACTAATGAAAATATAAGTTCAAGGGTCAATGAAAAAGGCTAAAACGAGCTATTTCAAAGAAATGCCTCAATCATTTTCACAAATCACAACTTCAATCACTTCATTTCAAAACAGACTCAAAGCAAGTTCTGATTACCAAAGATTCCGACCAATATCTCTCAAGAAACAACATAAGGCTCAAACCTCACATAAGGTAAATAAATGTCCAACAAGCCGACACGTCAAGTTCACCAAGATATACTGGTCATGATCATCATCACATCTCCTCAACTTCATCAACAATTATCAACCAATCTCACAATCCACCACAATCCATACTCAAAACACACAAACTGACTCAAGATAAGACACTCAAATAGAACAGAAAATGAAAACACCCTAAAAGAACTAGACCTGGTCAACCACATAGACACATAAAAACTCCCCCACACTTAAAGCCGAACAATGTCCCCATTGTCGATCATTAGTGCTGGTAAAGTTTGCCCACATAATCAACCAATAACAAAAGACAGAAAAACTAAACCAACAACGAAAATAAAGAGGAAGGACAAGATACAATGTATAGGGCACAGTGACTAGACGAGTCACTATGAATCCGGTGGTGCGGGTGGAGGGTGGAGGTAATCAGGCCCGAACAGCGGTGAGCCTCTATCAACTCAAATCTCTCGCCCCATTGGGATCGGGGCAACTCTCTGGAACTCGGTTGGGGAGGGGTAGTATGGCGGTCAGTCTGGCGTCTTTTCTCAACACAAGCTCAGTCCTGCAATGACATCTTAGCGTGCTCTCGCATGCACGCTTTCTCAGTGAGCTGCTCAATCGCCCTGAGGTACCCACACTCTTCCACCAGCTTCACTTGCGGCTCAGGTTGAGTCTCTCGAACGGAAATGAGGGTAGATTCCCCCAACACAGTCATGCTCGCAGTCCCCTTCTTCATATCAATAACTATGCACGTTGTCGCCATAAAGGGTCGTCCGAGGAGGATGGCGTGCTCCTTACAATTTTCTTTCACGTTCCCCACATCAAGCACAACGAAGTTCACGGGGACTATCAACTTCCCCACACGGACGAGCACATCCTCCACAATCCCTTTTGAATGACAGAATGAGCGATCTACAAGCTGTAAGCGCATCCTGGTGGGCTTCAAATTGCCAAGCCCGAGTCGGTGATATACTGTGAGTGGCATGAGGTTAACGCCTGCTCCTAGATCAAGCATCCCTGGGGTCTCTCTCCCATTCCCGAAGGTTAAGGTGATCACAAAGCCTCCGGGGTCTTTTTCCTTCTTTGGCAAGTTATGTTGGAAGACACTTGCCGCTTCAAACACGAGCACCTCATCACTACTCTCGAGCCTCCATTTATATACCGCTAATTCCTTAAAAAATCTCGCATACGCCGGTATCTTCTTGATCACATCGGGCGGAGATAGATCGACGTTGGCCTTAGCCAACATCTCATGCAGGTCTCGAATCATCCTGCGGTCCTTCTCCTCCAAAAGTCGCTCAGGAATAGAATTTTTGGCTTGTATGGATTCATGGACTTGGGCAAGGTTGGCTCGGGTGGTGGTGTCAGCTGGGTCTCTACTTTTCGTTAATCCCTTGGGACCGGTTCAACTTCTTTCTCCTCTTCGGGCATAATCACGTCACCGCATTCGCATGCTCGGGCTGACTCGGCAACTTCCCCTTGTTCAACTCAGTCTCGATGGTCCCGACCAGTATGGCTAGCTGGCCTACTTGTATCTCAAGACGCTTAATGGAAGCATCCTGATTCGTGATGAAATTGAGAATTTTGTCTAGCTTGTCGTCTGTGTTCGGTGGGTTCGGTCCGGCTTCTGGTGAAGGCATCCTTATCATTTGTCTCCCTTTGCTGCTAATGGGGGACAAAATTAGTATGAGGCGGCTGTTGATAATGGTTGTTGGCCCATGAAAAGTTTGGGTGGTTTCGCCACCCGAGATTGTACGTGTTCGAGTAGGGGTCGTTTCCAGGCCGGTTCTGATACCCCTGTAATGCGTTAACCTCGGCATTCTATCCTCCATAGTTCGACTCAATAGCCGATGGGCACACCTCAGAACTGTGTCCCCGAACTCCACATGCGCCTCAAACCTTCATGGCCATAGTCTGAATCGGTGAGGACCCTCTAGCATTCAGTAGCCGCATCTGCTCCGTGAGCTCGGCTAACTGCTGGGCCATCACATTGTTCGATCCGACCTCATTCACTGTTGCCCTCTTGCCTCGGATGCTTTTCTAAGACGAGTTCGTGCTCATCGTCTCGAATATATCCATCAACTTCTCATCTGTTTTCGCCCTGATGTCTCCTTCGCCTGCATTGTCCACCATGTACTGCAAGTTTTCGTGGAGGGAGTCATAGAAGCAATTTTCCAAGAGCCCCGAAGAGAGGTTATGATGTGGGCACTGCCTTTGGGGGTCTTTGAATCACTCCCAGGTCTTGTGAAGAGGCTCGTGTGGTGACTGAGCAAAAGAAACGATTTGGGACCGAATATCTTGGGCCTTGTGATGGGAATAGTACTTCCCAACGAACTTTGAGTACACCTCGGCCCAAGTGGTAAGAGAGTCCGGTGTGAGAGTCATGAACCACGCCTTGGCTCGGTCTTTCAGAGTCTCCGGGAAGTACCGCATCTTTAACTGGTCCTTGGTCAGCCCGTGTAGAGGGAACGTCTGGAGGACGTTGTAGAACTCCCGGATGAAGTGGAGTGGATCTTTATTCGGAAGGCCATGGAAGGACGGTAGCTGATTATAATGGACCATTTTTAGTTTGTAGTTTCGGGCATCTTGCCCCAATCGGATGGAAGATGTTATCGGCCTGATGATGGGTTGGGCCAAGTCTCGGAGGAGATCACGTGGAGGTTGTTGAGCCATCTCTGGTTTGGTGGTCTCGGATGATTCGAGGCTGAGTTTGTCGAAAAGCTCCCTCAAGTTCTCAGGACTGGTTTTCTCATTCGGTGCTAGTATACGTTCACTCCTGGTACGCATACACTCAAACAACAAAAGGGTTACAAGCACCAACGGTAAACAAGAGAAAATAAATGAAAACAAGAAACAAAGAGAGAACTAACAACTAGACACGATAGGAAAAACAAAGAGAAACACCGAAACAACAGATCGCAAGAAGAGAAACACAAAAGAAAATAAAAAAATAAAAATAAAAATAAAGTGAATAAGTGCACAAAATACGCCCTAAACCTTCCCCGACAACGGTGCCAATTTTTTGTAAATATTTTTCGGAGTACAATCAAAAGATTTGAACACCGGGTCGTGTCTCTCGAGGAAGGTTAGCTGGATTATTATGCACGTTTATTCAAACACCAATAAAAGAAATAAAATTCCTAAACATTCTAATTCAGATTGTGGTTTGATTTTTGATTATCAACTACCAAGATTTAAATAAAGCAAATTGAAATAGCAAATTAATAACGTTGAACAAGCACGATTTAAGAAGCTAGGGAGTCGGGGATATCCGTTTTGGTTCGAATTGCAATTAATGGGCAAGTGATCGTTCGGCTAAATGAATCGAGTAGCCTACTCGTTCAGAGATTCGTCCTCAATAACTTTTCGTAACATGAGGACAAACGTGAATGGCAAATTAACGATTTCATTTAACACCTAGGCAATACAGTTACGAACAAGCCTAGTTTATACGAGCCTATTTCGACCGACTCCTCCCCTCTCGGTTCTAAGAGTCGATTAAATTAGACTAGAGGGTTGTTAACCAACTAATCGATAAGAATCACCAACATCATGCACGAATAAATCAAATTCAATTGAAACAATTGGAAGTTGAAGTCTCACCCTTCAGCAATTCTCAATATTCAAGCGTAATAATTGAAAAACCCTTTTGAAGAATAACTCGTACAAATTGAACAATTACGAGTACGAAAATCACAAACGAACCCAAAACATTAATCCCCTATCCCTAGCATAAGGATTTAGCTACTCATAATCGAATAATCAACACAAGCAATCTCAACCCAAGAATTCATATTTAACGATTAAGTTAAAAGAAAATCTTACGATTGATAAATCCCAAAGTCGAAATCGATAAACAAGCTTGAATCCGAAAGAAATAATGGAATCCGAACTTAAAATCCTTGTTCTACATTGAAAACGATGAAAGAAAAGTGAAAAGAACGAGAGAAAGAGAGAGAGGTAGGGTTTTCTGTGTTCGTCGAATGAGAGATCCCTTTTCTGATCGACGTACGCGCATATATATAGTAGAGAGGGTCCACGGCGCGATGTTGGTGTGGCACGACGCGGGAGTCTCATCTGGCGCGGCGTGGTAGGTGCTCGCGGCACTGAGGGTTTCTTTGCTGCGGCGTGGGGCGTTGCTGTGCCGCGGCGCGGCGGTTGGACGCGGCGTGGTGCGTTAACAGGCTGGAAGACTCTGTCCAGGCATGATGTGTGCTGCGTTGTGTACCGCGGCGTGGAGGAAGGCAGGTTCCGCAGTGCGATGGTTCCCAGCGGCGCGGTGCTCGGTAGGTGAGCCTCAGTACACGCGTGATGGTCGTCATGGCGCGGTGCACGGGCGCGGAGACCTGAGGCTGGTACTTGGGCAGCTTGCTCGACTTAGTTTTCGGGCCCGTTCGGGTTCGTCTGGACTCGGAATTTAATTATGCTTTTTTCTGTGTGTTGCCAACGAATAGATCTATGCAATTTTTTTCACCCAGTCCAATTATCATGAAAAATAAATACACGCGAACCGTCCATCCTGCACACCAAATACGAGAAAAATGGGAAAAAATACCCAAGAAATACATAGAAAACCAAAATAGAACAAGACACTTAATAAATTATAAAAACGAGTAAAATCTAACGAAAAGACCTAAAATGGGGAAAAGAGAAATGAAAAATAACAAGGAAAAATAGAACAAAAAGGGAACAAACATGGTATTATATGAAAATCCTACGTGTTTGGTGTTAAATCTTGATCGAGCTTAGTAACCGTGAGTGATATGAAGATACATATGTGTTTATTGATGATGTTATTGGTGCTTAAGGTGCTTAAGAGTTATTTGTTGAAATCATGAAGTTGGTATATCACATGTGATGTTAATAGTGAATGTTACAACATCTGTCGAGCCTCTGAAATGGCATGAAAAACTCGTATTCTGAAATTATGTTCTTTGTATGATTGGAAGTTCATTCTGCTGTGGTTCTGTGAGTCTTGGAGTTTTGAAAATTTTGAAATGAGAGAGTTATGATTTTTACAAAATTGTCGTGCAAGTAGTTATTAATAAATCCCGGCAGCATGTGTGTTCTGAATGTTTTGTCTGTTTGTTGCATATTAATGAGTTCAAATGAAAATTTGATCTTCATGAAAGTTATAGATATATTTTTAAGCTTTCTGAGGAGGTAAATTGCATGTTGATATGATCACTGTAGCTCGGTTTGTGTTGAATTGAAGTAGGATATGCATGAGGTGAGTTTATACTTTTGGGCAGAAACTGAGTCGTAATGTTGATTGATTTTGTCCCTCTGTAATGACCACATCTGCCTTAGTGTTCTAAATGAAAGTTTAAGAACTGTCTCTTAGGTTTTTAATAAGGTAAGAATCATGCCAATATGATAAGTGTAGCATTATGTGATTTTTATAACAATGTTGTGCAAGCAGTTTTTCTAAAAATTAGCTGTGTATATGATGTTGATATTTGGTCTGCGGTTGGTATTCTAAAATACTTAAATGTGATAGTGGTCTTCATGAAGATTGTTTCTATGCTTCTTGGATGTTCATAGGTTTTTGAATTCTTGCGTTTGGAGTTCTGTAGCATGATTTAGGTTATAAGTACTGAAGTGCTGTTTGTAAACCGAATCAAATTCTAACAGATTTTATGACTTGAAAGTTTTGTGTTTAAAACCATTGATAATGCCTTTAATTTCCAATGTAGTCTTCAAAAAAGTTGTAGGCAATTAAGTTTTCTGCATTTTGGTTTTTTAATCTCCTCGATAGCATGTCTATAGCTCCATATATATTGAATATACTGAGGTCCTGTCCGCTATATGTTTCTAGATTTTTCATAGCATCCCTGTTTCATATATTTGATGATTTAAGACATGTTAAATGCCATTATTTGCTTATGATGTCTTCATAAGAATTGTAGAAGTATGTCTTAGGGTTCATATGCAACTGGATTCGTGTCAATATGAATTATGTGCTGCAAATGGTGTCGATTTCAAAATCGCTGCGGGGGTTATATTTTGAAAACTTATGTGTTGTTTTCGAAAATTAAATCTATATTTTTAATGCTTGCCTATATGAGTCGAGTCTAATTAAATGAATGTTGAATTGAGTGTATCTATGTGTGGAATAGTCATTTATAGGATTACTTTAATATATGTAGGTGCTTGACGAGCCGAGCTCGCCGCCTATACGTGCTTTTGTGTTATCTCCTACTCTCGACCAGGTGGGTTTTATTTAAAAAAAATGTCTATACCATAAATTATTTACATTTGTTGAATGGCGTGATCAATGTATGCGTGTGAACCATGTAACCCTCGTTGTGAGTTGTATGTCCTTCGAGCAGTTGTCCCCGTCGTTGTGAGTTGTATGTCCTTTGACGGTGCATATTGATAGGTAGTCTCCCTAGCCTAATGATAGGCAAGGCCGATGTGAGCTGTATGTCCTTCGGTATTTTACTCCCATTGTTGCGAGCTGTATGTCCTTCAATGGCTAATGTTAGATGTGCACATGAGTAAAAATGTATGATTAGGAGATGTGATAATTGATTGATTCGTGTTCATGCTGCGACCATGCCTAACTGTTGTTGTACATGATTTATTGTATAGTGGTGGGCACTACGATTTCCAATTGTGCTCATCCCTACCTGAAATTAACGTTTCAGGTTAAGCAAGGCAGGCACGACCGCAGGATGACGAGTGGATGGTCTTATTCATGTTTAATTTGCTTCCGCTTTATTTTTGAATAGATTGAACTGGTTATGAACATGTTTAATTGGGGTCTTGTGAACCTTATGATATGGTCTTTTAGACATGTTAAATATTTTCGAATTATGTCGTTTGAAGTTTGGATTTGTGTTTCAGTAATGTAATTGACCTATATTTGGATATTCATGAATATGTGTTATTTGAATATCATGTGGAGGTTATATTTTGGGACAATGAAGTCCATGTGAAAAACTGGGTAATGAATTCCCGTGAGGTTTCAAATATGACTTGAAACAAGATAATGCCCTGTTAATGTTAATTTCGAGAAATGAATTTCGAAAATGTTTTTGAATAAGCCATGGATTATTTCTTAAATCAAATTGGGGTGTTACAGTTTGGTATCAGAGCCAGTCTGCATTTTCTGTAGACTGGTATACGTGAAATATGTGAACTCTGTGAAATACTTGAATATTATGAGGTAGTATGACCACTCGCTTCCGTCGTGCCGCGCCACCCAGGTATGAATTCATAAGTAATATGAAATTGCTTATGTGATATATATGAAATGATGTGATGAAAAATAAGGGTTTAGGGATTCATCCTCCTGCTTTTAACATTTTGAACTCTAGAAGAGTTGCAAACCTTCGTATACATAGATTTGAACTTTAGCGATATAGAGTTAAGTTCTAAGTTGAGATTTTGTTGTTGGAAAATTCGATATGAAGTTATCGAACTGAGTTCTGTGTATAACAGCCCTCTCGATGTATATTTGGTGTCCTCGGATGAGGACCATTCGCGGGCCATCTCGAAAGGAGAAGGCTTAAACGAAGGAGCAGACAACCGAAGAAGTCCCAAGTGTGTGGGATATTCAGAAGTTTGTAACCATGGTTGATAAGACCATTAGATGCGTATTAGAACCCAGTCGAGAGCGAACTGAGGGAATGGTCTAGGTACCTCGTGCATGCTGTTGTGCGACCCCGAGGAGCGGTGGGGGGAAACTAATGCGTAACACTGTCGCGACTCTCGAGAGTGGCTAAGCCTCGAGAGAGGCGATAGTGACCTATTAAATCCCTAAACGAAGGAATTCGACCTTGTTCTTAAGGCAGATAGACCGATCTGACATCGCGTGAACATTTTATGCCGCAATCTCAAGTGACATTTCTATCTTGAAGGGACGTCAAGATTCTCTTCCGTATTTTGAGCCGCGAGCGATTTCCTAGCGACAACAGGCCGGGAACAACAGGAATTGATAGTGAGGGTAGTAAATCGTGGACTTGTGGAAGCTAAGCCGTCTTGTCCCTTCTTAATATTTTGCCTTCTTGTAAGCTTTTGTAAACTTTATTTTATTCCCTTACCGCTTGGCAGACCTATGTTGAATTGTGCTTGAGAATCCTTTTGGACTATGCAATTTCCATACTTTGAAACTTTCGCTTGTCTTTTCTTTCCTTGCGTAAGAAAAAGATCAGTTGGAGATAAGCATCTTATTTTTTTCTATAACTCTGGGTCGCGAGTCTAAGAACCTTGTTTAAAATTGCCTTGTGGCAAGTTCGAAGTTGTTTTGAGGCCCTTGCTTGTTATCCAATTTTCGCGATTTTGCTAGATTTTCCCTTCCTGGCGTAGAATTCCAGATGGGATTTAGGCTCGACATTTTTATTTTCTATTGATCCTTATCTTTTGAAGTTTGTTTCGTGACACCTCTAGCTGGAGCAGTAGACACCGGAAGTTGCAATCGACCTAATTCTTTTCTTGTTTTGTTTGGGGTATGTTCAAACCCCTACCTTGGTTTCGCTGTGTAAGCAATTTATCAACTTTCCAGCTTTAAATTTTGTTTTCTCTTGAAGTTTAGCCAATTCTTATTTATCCTAAGTCGGGTATTGACCTTGTTTTTAAAAGGGCCGATTGCAAGAAAGATTAAGCATCTATTTGTTTCTGCTTATCTTTATTCGTTTGTGAAGTATGTGAGTTTCGTTCGAATGCCATCGCTAAATTATCACGAAGACTCGAGGGCACAATTTTCTATCGCCACTTTCGTGAATAACCTACCCTCGAGAGGGACAATAATTATTCACACTCGGCATCGAGATGAATGCACGGGAGTAGAAGCCAACACAATTCAGTTCGATAAGAAAGATGGAGTGTTATTCCACCCTAATAGATTATGCAGAAATCTTTTAAGGAGGATAGTCGAGTCCAGAGCAAGCACATCGTGTAGTGCAGAACCATCCTTATTCTAAATTTCGTTCATCGTAGGAATTTTCGTTCTTTTACTCCTTTCGGAATCTCGGAAGGAACTTCGCGTTCGAATTCCAAAGTGTGAAGATTGGGAAGTGAGTTGCGCTCGATCAGGACTACTGGCACGGTTAGCTACTTGGGTAAGAGCTGACCTGACAGCCGACACTATTAGTCTCAAGAGTCGAGGCGAGCTAGTTGTTGTAATTCCCGTCAGGAGCTATTGGTTGGGATTACACCCGATATGTAATCCGTATTTGAATTCTTTTGAGGATTCTCGTCTATCGCAAGAGTGTGATCTTTTCGCGTATCATAGTGTGTCATTTGGAAGGTAGTGGACTTAGAACTCGAACTTAAACCTCGTTATTTTTGAAACTCTTGAACTTTTCAGATTGTGAAACGTTTGAAAAACACATTGTTTTTGTTGAACCCAAAAATTTTCGAAATTTGGTAAACCCATCCTTTTTTTTTTGTGTGGATTGTCTTGGATTGAAAATTTCCTTGTAGAACTTTGAACCGAAAAGCCGGCCCTGACTGGGTGTAGCCATGCGAAGTGGTGCTGAGCACGCACGCCCGTGCTGAGAGACGTGAGGCCAACCATGGGGCCGACCGTTGACTCTCACGAGAGCTGCAGCCGTCATCACCGTACGCACGAACTCCCCAAGCCGGCGGATGTGGCCGAACCTTGACCTTACAGCTGGTCTTCGAGTAGGTGGGTACGCACGCGTCCCATAGCCCCACTTATGCAGCGTTAGCGAACGTGCCGCCTCTTGAGTGACAATACACTAACCCCGACCCTCGATTTCATTGTTCGACCAGTTTTGCTGAGCTATTTTTGTTACCCTGAACCTTGAACTGAGAGCTCCAAGTTCCACTAAATCGTGTATGACTCCTTAATCGATGATATTCGAGTAAGGAGTGAAGTCGATGAGTCCCTATGCCTTACCCAAGAGTTTCTCGAGTCGGCAAATTGGGAAGTTCGTGTTACTTTTGGGCGAAGCCTTATGTTGTGCATAAGGGCTACTCTCTACTCATGGAGTCGATGTCTAGAGTATGAGCATGGTGTGGTGCTGTCTGTATGTGGTACGGTGTCGTTGTCTCTGATGGAGACGCACGACCCGTGATGAAATCGTGATCAAGTCATCAGTGTGACTCGGACACGAGACTGAAGCTTGGCGTCACGTGCCCACCTTGAAGGTGAGGCAGTCGGAGTACACTTTCAATACATCGATCGACCTGTTGAAGTCATGTGTGTTGTTAGGTACGAAGAAAATTGTATGTACTCATGGGTATAGGTCAAGCCGGAATGGGTCCCTTGCAAGAGGATGTACGCCTGACTCCGGGTAGGACTGATCACCCTCCCATGCAAGAAGGCAGACATATGAGCATAGGGCGAGTCAGTATGGGTCCGGCATGTGAGTGTATACTTTTCGAGTAAAAGGCGATAAGACTCATGTGAGCGGGGTTGAGTTTCGGAGGAGATACTCGGATCTCATAAATTGGAGATCTCAATTTGAGTTTGTCGTTTTTCCTTTAGATGCGTGTTCTTTCCCATTTCCAAGGACGGAAATATTTTAAGGAGGATAGATTGTAGCGCCCCGTTCGATTTATAGAATTTCTTGGATTATTCTATTTATCGAATTTTATTTATAAGATTATTTTTATTGTATTAGTCGTGATGTCGACTTAATTTCTGTGTTGAGGTACTCGATCGTTTTATTTTAAAACGTTCATCGTTCGGCGATTTCGGTTTAATCGCGTAATTCGAATCTAAGCCGTTCGTTTATTGGATTTTTGGATAATTGTGGTATTATTATTATTATTGTTGTTGTTGTTGTTGTTGTTGTTGTTGTTGTTGTTGTTGTTGTTGTTATTCTTATTATTATTATTACTATTATTATTATTTAATTGCCAAAATGAAATAATTGCGTAATAATATATTTATTATTGTGTGCTAATAAATATATATAATGTTGGTTTTATTTATTTAAATTTTCGGGTCATCATATTTTATTTTTCTGAGCGTTGTATAACTATCGGATTTAATAAAATAAAGCTCGATAAACCGGTAGGCGAAGCCTTCCCGTGTGCCCAAGAATCGCCCAAACCGACCCGCGACCCATTTTTCGTTTTTGGATTGGAGAACAAGAATATTTGCCCTAGGACTATTATATCTGTATTCCTCTCTCTCTCGTTAAAACTCAACGCCGCACTCATCTCTCCCAAATATCTCTCTCGTCGTTCTTCATCCTTCACGCAAGAGAAAAAGAAAAATATTTCGATCACGATCTCATCTCTCTCGGTCCCTTGCGATTTAAATAAAAAAAGAAAAAGAAAAAGAGAGGACAACAATCTCCTCTCATCCGCTCTCGCTGTTCTCAACCATCCTCCTCACCGCGTGCAGCAGCACGATGCGAAGCCCCTGCAACTTCCGGTGAGTGCTTCCCTCCGCGAGCAGGCCCGAACCTGCAACTCCCGACGAGTTCCCGTGCTCAGCGATTTCTCTGTTGTTCGTTTGTTGCATCACCTCAGGCCGTCCTTGTGAGCCCGACAAGCGCGCGCCTGCCCCGGTTCAGCCCTCTCTTGACCATCTCGTGAACGTTTCGTGAGAACGGTACATCGAAGCTCGAAACCCTATTTATTTTAATATGTTTTCATGTATTATGTGAAGTTCTTGTATTTTTCGATATGTCGAGTTGGTTAGGGTGGTATTATATGGAAATCCTACGTGTTTGGTGTTAAATCTTGATCGAGCTTAGTAACCGTGAGTGATATGAAGATACATATGTGTTTATTGATGATGTTATTGGTGCTTAAGGTGCTTAAGAGTTATTTGTTGAAATCATGAAGTTGGTATATCACATGTGATGTTAATAGTGAATGTTACAGCCTCTGTCGAGCCTCTGAAAGGGCATGAAAAACTCGTATTCTAAAATTATGTTCTTCGTATATTTGAAGTTCATTCTGTTGTCCTTCTGTGAGTTTTGGAATTTTGAAAATCCTACTTGAAATGAGAGAGTTATGATTTTTACAAAATTGTCGCGCAAGCAGTTTTTAACAAAACACGGCAGCATGTGTGTTTTGAATGTTTTGTCTATTTGTTGCATCTTAATGTACTAAAATGAAAATGTGATCTTCATGAAAGTTATAGTTCTATTTCTAAGCTTTCTGATGAGGTACAATTAATGCTGATATGATGACTGCAGCTCGGTTTTTTGTTGAATTGAAGTAGGATATGCATGAGATGTGTTTATACTTTTGGACAGAAACTGAGTCGTAATGTTGATTGATTTTGCCCCTCTGTAATAACCACATCTGCCTTAGTGTTCAAATGAAAGTTGAAGAACTGTCTCTTAGGTTTCTAAGAAGGTAAGAATCATGTCAATATGATAAGTGTAGCATGAGATGTGATTTTTATAAAAATGTTGTGCAAGCAGTTTTTCTAAAAATCGGCTGTGTATATGATGTTGATGTTTGGTCTGCGTTTGGTATTCTAACATGCTCAAATGTGATAGTAGTCTTCATGAAAATTGTTTCTATGCTTCTTGGATGTTCATTGGTTTTTGAATTCTTGCGTTTGGAGTTCTGTAGCATTATTTAGGTTATAAATACTAAAGTGTTGTTTGTAAACCACATCAAATTCTGACAGATTTTATGACTTGAATGTTTTGTGTTTAAAACCGTTGATAATGCCTTTATTTGCCAATGTAGTCTTCAACAAAGTTGTAGGTAATTACGTTTGCTGCATTTTGGGTTTTGAATTTCATCGATAGCATGTCTATAGATCCATATATATTGAATATACTGAGGTCCTGTCCACTATATGTTTCCAGATTTTTCACAGCATTCCTGTTTCATATGTTTGATAATTTAAGACCTGTATAATGCCATTATTTGCTTCTGATGTCTTCATAATAATTGTAGAGGTATGTCTTTGGGTTCATATGCAACTGGATTCGTGTCAATATGAATTATGTGCTGCAAATGGTGTTGATTTCAAAATCTCTGCGTGGGTTATGTTTTGTTTTCGAAAATCAAATCTATCTTTTTAATGCTTGCCTATATGAGTCGAGTCTAATCAAATGAATGTTGAATTGAGTGTATCCATGTGTGGAATAGTCATTTATAGGATTACTTTAATATATGTAGGTGCTTGGCGAGCTGAGCTTGCCGCCTATACGTGCTTTTGTGTTATCTCCTACTCTCGACCAGGTGGGTTTTATTTAACAAAAATGTCTATGCCATAAATTATTTACATATGTTGAATGGCGTGATCAGTGTATGCGTGTGAACCATGTAACCCTCGTTGTGAGATGTATGTCCTTCGAGCGGTTGTCCCCGTCGTTGTGAGCTGTATGTCCTTCGATGGTGCCTATTGATAGGCAGTCTCCCTAGTCTAATAATAGGCAAGGCCGATGTGAGCTGTATGTCCTTCGGTATTTTACTCCCATTGTTGCGAGCTGTATGTCCTTCAATGGCTAATGTTAGATGTGTACATGCGTAAAAATGTATGATTAGGAGATGTGATAATTGATTGATTCGTGTTCATGCTGCGACCATGCCTAATTGTTATTGTACATGATTTATTGCATAGTTGTGAGCACTACGATTTCCAATTGTGCTCATCCCCGCCTGAAATTAACATTTCAGGTTAAGCAAGGCGGGCACGACGGCAGGATAACAAGTGGATGGTCTTATTCATGTTAATTTGCTTCCGCTTTATTTTTGAATAGATTGAACTGGTTATGAACATGTTTAATTGGGGTCTTCTAAACCTTATGATATGGTCTTTTAGACATGTTAAATACTTTTGAATTATGTCGTTTGAAGTTTGGATTTGTGTTTCAGTAATGTTATTGACCTATGTTTGGATATTCATGAATATGTGTTATTTGAATATCATGTGGAGATTATGTTTTGGGACAATGAAGTCCATGTGAAAAATCGGGTAATGAATTCCCGTGAGGTTTCAAATATGACATGAAACAAGATAATGCCCTGTTAATGTCAATTTCGAGAAATGAATTTAAAAAATGTTTACCTGATTTTTGAATAAGTCGTGGATTATTTCTTAAATCAAATTGGGGTGTTACACCGTTGCTTCAAATTGTTTATCCGCTACACTCAAAAATTTTTCCGCCCGTTGAAAGTAGAACTTGGAAATAGATGTAAGAAAAAAAGAAAAGCAAACGGTGCTATAAAGATGGGGAGGAGTATAGTGCACATTGGTGTTTACGAGACGGGAATAATATTACTCTCCCTTTCCAAGTATCCTTGTCTTCATCTTAGCCTACCACCTTTATCTTTTTTTTTTTTTCTTTCCTTACCACCTTTATCTGAGCGTGGAAAGTTGTGTGGAAATGTGTTGGATGAGGAATATTGATGGGAAAATTATTTTGATATTCTCTCCACTTGCCTTTTCCGTTGCTTCCAATTCCAAAAGAAAAAGTGACTTTGATTTTTTTTTTTTTATTGCTTATGATTATTTCCTCATATGTGTTTGGGCTTGGGCTAATTTTTTTGTGGGCTTTTTAATTAGTTGAAAAATTCACAAACAAAAATCCATACACATATATATAATGTAGATATAAATTTGGGGCCTAAAATATTTGGGGGCCCATGGCCAATGCCCACTTTGACATTAGTCAGGGCCGGCCCTGTTTGTGCCTTTTATAAAACCTTTATCGTTCCGAAAAAAAAAGGAAGAGATCAATTAGGATTTAATATGAATGATATTGACATTCAATAAAATTCAAACCTACTTATGTTTGTATAAAAAAATATTAATTTATATCTAATCCTAAAATTCTCTCGGCAGAGAGCTTGGATTCTCTCGGCGGAGAGCTTTCGACCATTGTTTCTGATCTTCATCTTGATTGAATCTTAATTTCTTTTGGTGTCAGTTTGTTTTCCCCCATCACCCTCTTCTTACTTCATGAACCGCTTATCTTCTTAATTTCTCTTGTCTGTAATTTGGGGACTAGGGTTTTGGTCAGCTATGACTTCTACTCCCTGTATAGGACAAGACGATGATCTTGCCCAACGTTTAAAAGTCTTCTCCCTCTCCGACGGGGAAAACAAACCTATCAATATTGCAAATGATGACATATGAATTAGTGATGAAGAATGCAACCGAAGTCTCTTCGGCAAAATCGTCGGAGATATAAAAGCAAACTGGATAGGGATAAAGCCCAGAATGTCTCAAATATGGAGATTGCAATAGCCGATGGAAGTTAAGAAGCTTGGTTACAACTATTTCAAATTCCTGTTTCTATATAGGGAAGACCTTGAACACGTCGCAAATGGAGCCAATTGGATCTTCGAGAATCAATACCTAGTGCTAGCAGAGTGGCAAAGAGGACTTTCCATCAACCATCAAGTCTTTCAGGAACTCAATCTATGGGTGCAGGTTTTCAATGTTCCACTTAATTGGCTAAGTACAGAAGTCGGCCTTAAAATCGGTAAGTTTTTCTCAACTGTGAAAAATGTGGTGGTAGTTGGAGCAGGCCACCATAAAGGCAAAATAATGCGACTGCTAGTCTCAGTTAACCTTCTTGAACCCCTTCCTCGTTGTGCAAACCTTCGACTGGGAGATGAGAATGTTAATGTAAGTTTTAAATATGAGAAGCTGGTAAACCACTGCCATTATTGTGGTTACATTGGCCACCTGGATAGAAGCTGCACCAGGAGAATGAATGATATCAAGAATGACTCAGTGCCTGAAGGCCAATATGGTGATTGGATGAGGGCCCCTGATGGACAATACTGGGTAGACCAAAGTACCTCTAAATCACAAAGCCCTCCTCATTCTGAAAAACCGTCATCCCTAACTCATAACACTCCTGTTCAGACCACTAGCATCCAGGTTGAAGAAAATCACCAGCTTCTCCCATTGATTGCAGAATCTCCTGAGAATGCTGGCTCATCTTCTAAATCTATACACTCAAGGATCAATCATTCCAAATCGGATCTTCTCAATATCAGAAACCAAAAATCGGCCAAGTCTGCTAAATTAGTTTTGGTGATTTCAGAACCAGTAGTGCCTATCTGATATAGCCATATTATCATATACCGGCCCTATAATCCTTTACTCGACCGAGTAGCCACTCAGACCGTCCACATGACGGTGTACTATCGTCATCATACCTAAGTCGACTTCCACAAAGTCGACTCTCAGCAAAACAACTATGAAAGGAAGGGTGATAGGCCAGATCATCCACGCGTCGACATGTTCCAGTCGACACCCTCAAATCGACCTCTCCACTGACGATTCTTCACCGAATACAAAGGAGAGATGAATCCATACAAGTCGACTCTCAGAAGTCGACTTCACTTAGTCGATTCTTAAAAGTCGACTCCCACTCAAGAAGACTAATGATACTGTAGCCTCCGAGTATGCCGAAAGTCACAAGTCGACCTCTTGGTGCTCGAGGTGGACTCCTTGCGCCTCGAGGCGTGAAACACACTAACGATTCGATATACTTGTGATATCTCCTGAAATCTCTTATCCTCCAATGGATAAGAGGGAATCTTGTGATGACTTAACAGTAAAGGGGGAGACGAATCGACCGAGGTAATTTAGACCTTTCAGGTCAACCGACTGGGGCATTTTGGGCACTCCAAGTAAGTGTTTCCTCCTATATATATAGGAGGTGAGGTAACCCTAAACCCTAACTCTCATTCATTCTCAACTCTCCCTCATAGCTATTGCGCAACCCCTCTTCATCACTCTTATACACTGACTTGAGCGTCGGAGGCTCTACGCTAGAAACACCTCCGGCGTTGAGTTTTTGCAGGTGTTCTCGCGGTCTATCAACGGTTCAAAGGCAATATAAACAGATCTGAGCTCATTACCACTGGCTCACTCTAGATCTGAGAGTAGACCCATCACTATCAAAGAAATATCCAAAGAAATGGACATAGAAATTCCAGAAAACATCAAGAATACTCACATTCTGACTGGTCCCCAGAATAATAGATCCAAATTTTGGAGAAGATCCTTATCCAAAGAGGGCAGACTGTAAAGGCAAGAGATGGTACCTCAACTTAACACCCCTTCCCGAGGGCTTCAGAGAGTTGAACATATGGTATGATGGCTCTACTGACCCATCTCGACATCTAAGGAGTTTTGAGAACATGGCGGTGCTCCACCGCTACAGTGACCCGGTGCAATGTCGTGCTTTTCTGACGACTCTGAAAGGGTCGGCCCAGGATTGGTTCCATCAATCGCTGACTGGGTCGATTCAGAACTTTGATGGTTTCAGCTCGAGCTTTCTCAACCAATTTGTAAGTGTCACGGTGCAGGAGAAATCCTATCTCTCATTGATCAACATGCAGCAGAAAAAGGGCGAGTCGCTGCGAGATTATGTGGCAAGGTTTACAAGGGCGTGTGTCGACTGCCCAACAGCAACAGAAGAAATTAAATCAGGAGGATTGACGAGGGGACTGCTACCAGGGTTGCGTAAGAACTCTTTTGCCAAATGACCTGGTAGGAGTTTCGACGATGTATTGGGAAGATGTGCTAAGTATATGAATGTCGAAAAAGCAAAAGTCGACTACCTGCAAAGCATAAAGATGTCGCAAGCCGAAAGTTGAGACGACAAGAAAGAGAAGAGAGTCCACTCGACTGGGGAAAGGAGAGGATCCCCACGAGCTTATAGAGGTGAAGGACGATCCCGGGGATGGAGGCCGATCCAATACACACCCCTGTCGGCTCCTCACGCGAGAATACTAGAAGTGATGGAAAGAGAGATCCGAGACGATGTGGTGAGATGGCTAAGGACGAGAAAGGACGGACCGATGAAGCCCAAAAGCAATTTGTACGGTCGATTCCACAAAGACTATGGGCACAACACTGACGATTGCAGACACCTCAAAGACGAGATCGAGAGGCTGATAAAAGCAGGTCATCTGAAGGAGTTCATATACAAGGATCGCGAGAAGTCGAGCAGGAGGAGGGAAAGAAGCAAAAGCCCCTGCAAGAGGGAGAGATCGCCAGAGAAGGAGGAACTCCCTTCGAAAAGAGGAGTAATTCATATGATCTTTAGAGGGTCGACAGACAGAGATTCCAATCGAGCAAAGAAGGCGTATGCTCGGGGTCGATAGGCAAAAGTCGAGGTGCCCCAAGTCGAAGAAAATGGACTAGTGATGAACTTTGGGCCTGCTGATGTGGGAGAGGTCGAGAGACCACATAATGATGCTCTAATGATAACCGCGCAGGTGTCGGGGTACGAGGTGCAAAGGGTGTTTGTCGACACAGGAAGTTCTGTGAACGTGATCTTCTATGAATGTCTCAAAAGGATGGAACTCGATATTGAGCTCACACCTCTACACACGTCACTCTTTGGATTCAATTGATCAGAGGTTGCACCCCTGGGAGAAACCATGCTCGCTGTCGTCCTGGGGGAAGACGACTTGAGGAAATTGAAGATTGTGAGGTTTGTGGTGGTCGACGTCGGGTCGGCTTACAATGTGATCCTAGGGAGGCCGGCACTCAATGCCTTCCAAGCAGTGGTGTCGACTTACCACATGAAGTTAAAATTCCCCATCGGAGATCGGGTGGGGGAGGCTTGAGGCGACCAGAAACTATCGAGAATGTGCTATCAGATCGCGGTGAAAACCAACCAATGAGGCGAAATCAAGGAGGGAAAAAAGCCGATGTCGAGCGAAAAGAGGCCGAGAGGGAGTGACCTCGAGCCACATGGAGAATTGATGGAGATTCAAATCGGAGAAAGGGAAGACCAAACCACTAAAGTCGAGAGAGAGTAAGAAGACGAGTTGCGTAAATAGTTGGTGGGGTTGTTGAAGAAATTCAGGGACATCTTTGCCTTTTCCCCTGAGGAGCTGACGGGAATCGACCCAGATGTCACGGAACACAAAATTAATGTCGACCCCCTCAGAAAGCCTGTGAAGTAGCGACTCAGGCATCATGGAGCTGAAATTGACAAAGCAATTGAAGTCAAGGTGGACAAGTTGCTGAAAGCCAAACACATCAAAGAGATCCAATTCCCTGAATGGATATCCAACACAGTAATGGTGAGGAAAGCATTGAACAAATGGCGTATGTGCATCGACTTTCGTGACTTGAACCTGGCATGCCCAAAAGACCATTATCCTTTGCCGAGAATTGACCAGCTAGTCGACTCCACGGCTGGCTGCGAATTGCTGAGCATGATAGACGCATCTCAAGGGTACCACCAAATTCCCTTGGACCCGGTGGATCAAAGTAAAGTGAGTTTCGTGACGAGCAAGGGGACATATTGTTATGTCGTCATGCCTTTTGGCCTAAAAAATGCAGGAGCACCTTACCAACGATTGATGGATCGCATGTTCAAACCTCAGATTGGTCAAAATATGGAAGTGTACGTTGGCGATATCCTGGTGAAGATCAAGTCCTCGACTTCACACCCAGACGACTTAAGGGAAACATTCAAAACCCTTAGAGCGTTTGGGATGAAATTGAATCCGAGCAAATGCGCCTTTGGAGTAAGGGCAGGACGATTCCTAGGCTACGTTGTCACAGAGCGAGGGATCGAGGTGAACAAAGACAAGGTAAAGGCCATACTCGACATGGCCCCACCACGAAACATAAGAGAAGTGCAAGTTCTGACGGGGAGAATCGCAGGCTTGAGCAAGTTCATTGCTCGAGCGGCTGAGAGGAGTTTCCCTTTTTTCAAATTGCTCAAGAAGAAGACGACTTTCAAGTGGAGTAACGAGGCGCAAATGGCCTTTGGAAAATTGAAGGAGTTTCTGAGCGAGTTGCCCCTGCTGACTAAGCCAGAGCCAGAGGACGAGTTGATATTGTACATCTCGGTGGGGGAAGTTTCTTTAAGTTTGGTTGCCGATCTATTACACAAATCGAGTAATCTAAGGCGCGGAGACGAGATATCCTGAGGTCGAGAAAGCTGCCTTAACACTGGTGATAACGGCTAGAAAGTTGAGGCCGTATTTTCTGAATCATGTGATAGCAGTAAGGACAAACTTTCAACTCGGGGAAACTTTAGGTCGTCCTACTGTCTCGGGTCGACTCGTGAAGTGGGCAGTCGAGTTGAGCGAATACTCCATCAGATATGAGCCTAGGCGAGCCATAAAGGCTCAAGCTTTGACAGACTTTATTCAAGAGGGTACTAAAGGAGAAGAAAGGAAATGGAGCATGCATGTCGACGAGTCCTCCGCGGCCAAAGGATTTGGTCTGAGAATCGTCCTCGTACCTCCCGAGGGCGAGCAGCTCAACTTTGCAATCAAAATTGGGTTCAAGGCCTCAAACAATGAAGCAGAATATGAAGCACTAATCAAAGGAATTCAACTCGCGGTTGGGGGCGGAGCGACAGAAATCGCGGCACATTCTAACTCACAACTCATCGTCGGACAAGTGCTAGGAAATTGTGAAATAAAGGAGGATAGAATGCTGAAATATGTCGAAGAGATTTAAAGCCTCATACAAGGCCTGGAAAAATTTGAGTTGACACAAGTCCCACGAGAGGAGAACAAACGGGCCGACTGGCTCGCAAGGATCGCGAGTTTTAACGAGGGGAAGATGGAAAATCATATCACTACGATGCAATTGGAGGGAAGTGTTCTGAGCGAAGCAATTGAAGTAGACGAGAAGGACGACTGGAGGAAGTCGATTCGCGAACTCTTGCAGGGTCGAGTTTCTGCAGAAGACAAACAAGAGGCGGAAAAAGTTGCTCGATACCTAAGCAAATATTTTGAAGTCCAAGGGGTCTTATACAAGAAATCGCTGGTCGGGCCCCACCTACGATGCATGTCTGAGGAAGAAGGTATCCGTGTTCTGAGGGAAATACATGAAGGATGTTGTGGAGCACATGTGGGATCTCGAGCTCTAACTAGCAAAGCCTTGCGAACAGGGTATTACTGGCCTAAAGTGCGCACAATGGCGGAAAAACTTGTGCGAGAATGCGATAAATGTCAGCGACACGGCCAAGTCACCCATATTCCAGCCGAATACATGACCACAATCATCTCCCCAATTCCCTTTGCTCAATGGGGAATCGACTTGGTGGGCCTGTTGCCGATGGGGGCGGGACAGATAAAATTCTTGGTCATCGCAGTCGACTATTTTAGCAAGTGGGTCGAAGCAGAACCTTTGGCTCGAATTACTGAAGAAAAGATGATACAAGTCTTATTCAATAATATCTGCTGTCGATTCGGAATTCCGAAGGTACTGATCTCGGACAATGGAACTCAATTCCAAGGGAAGCATATCCAAGCTTGTTGCCTCGACATGGAAATTAAGCAACGATTTGCTTCAGTCGCACACCCACAAGCAAACGGGCAAGTCGAGGTAACCAATCGAACTATTCTCCAAGGGTTGAAGAAAAGATTGGAGAAAGCGTCGGGAGCCTGGGTCGACGAGTTGACAATAGTCATATGGCCTTATAGGACGACTCCGAGAAGCTCGACAGGACAATCCCCATTTCACACGGTCTATGGAATGGATGCACTTCTGCCAGTAGAAGTCGGCTTGGACTCCCAGAGGTTGACGTTCTATGAAGAAAAGAAAAATGAGGAGATGATCGAGGAGGCCCTCGACCTAATTGAAGAGGGACGAGAAGAATCTTGGGTGCGATCCGTTGAATACAAACAGAAGATGCGTGCAATTTTCGATAAGAGGGTACGAACCAGACGTTTTCAAGTTGGAGATCTCGTCCTCAAACGAGCCGACGCCCTCAAGCATGTCGGGAAGCTCGAGGCTAATTGGGAAGGACCCTACACTATCACAAGGGTGCTTGAAAGGGGTGCATATGAACTCAAGGACGGAGAAGGTCGACAACTGCCGCGATCCTGACACGTAATTCATCTCAAACGCTTCTATGCTTAAGGCAATATTTTGAATTCTCTTTTGTATTGCACAATGTTCAAATCAAGTTCAATGATAAAATGAATGGCAAGTTTATGTTTCAGGTATGTTTCTTATGTTTATGCGTTGACTTTACTACGATTGCTTGGAAAATCGAATTTTTCAAAACGGCTATGAAGGCGACTAACCCTTACACGACCATGACGTCGACCTAACACAACTGCGAAGTTGTAAACTCTCGAGTGGAACCTCGAGCAGGCTACGAAGCCTTCGACTACGAAGTCGACTAACACAACTACGAAGTTGTAAACTCTCGAGTGGAATCTCGAGCAGGCTACGAAGCCATCGACTAAGAAGTCGACTCACACAACTACGAAGTTGTAAACTCTCGAGTGAAACCTCGAGCAGGCTACGAAGCCTTCGACTACGAAGTCGACTAACACAACTACAAAGTTGTAAACTCTCGAGTGGAATCTCGAGCAGGCTACGAAGCCATCGACTAAGAAGTCGACTCACACAACTACAAAGTTGTAAAATCTCGAGTGGAATCTCGAGCAGGTTACGAATTCATCGACTAAGAAGTCGACTCACACAACTATGAAATTGTAAACTCTCGAGTGGGTTCTCGAGCAGGCTACGAATCCATCGACTACAAAGTTGACTAACACAACTATGAAGTTGTAAACTCTCGAGCGGAATCTCGAGCAGGCTACGAAGCCTTCGACTACGAAGTCGACTAGCACAACTACGAAGTTGTAAACTCTCGAGTGGAATCTCGAGCAGGCTACGAAGCCTTTGATTATGAAGTCGACTAACACAACTACGAAGTTGTAAGCTCTCGAGTAGAATTTCGAGCAGACTGCGAAACCTATTATTATAAAGTTGATTTAAACAACTACGAAGTTGGACATTTGATTAAAATCTCATATACGATACGCAAACAACTTAAAAAGTTCCATACAAAGGAAAAAAGCTACGAAGCAGCTAAAGTCGTTGCTCGACTTCGACCAGCTTGCAAGAAGGGTTGGGGAGAAGACGAGTTGAAAAACTTTGGTTTATCAGCTATGAAGCTGCTAAAGTCGTTGCTCGACTTCGACCAGCTCGCAAGAAGGGTTGGGGAGAAGACGAGTTGAAAAACTACGGTTTATCAGCTATGGAGCTGCTAAAGTCGTTGCTCGACTTCGAAAAATTACGGTTTATCAGCTATGAAGCTGCTAAAGTCGTTGCTCGACTTCGACCAGCTCGCAAGATGAGTTGGGGAGAAGATATACGTAAAATAACAGCAAGACAATTTGAAATGCAAATGGCATAACTCGGAAAATTAGAACTTAGCAAGAATATGATAACAAGGCAAAATGACGGAGAGAAGGAATGAGTAATATTGATAAGTGAAAAGATCATTACATACCGAGTCGTCTCAGCCTTTACAAAGCCTGAAAATAGGCCGGGACGCAACTACCTAAGTAGCTATAACGATTTCAAAGCAAAAAAGACAAAACAAACTTCTTCATTGAACCGGCAAAGAGTTTGACGAGGACTGATGTGCTCCTGCTCGCTGAAAAGAAACTCTCGGCTGCTGCTCCTTGGCCGAAGCTTTGGACGGCTGTTGCTTACCCGAAAAGACTTTCGGCGAACGGCTACTGTCCATTGAAAAAGAGTCGGTCGCTGCTGGTAGGAAAAAGGAACCGACGGGACGTGGCTGTTCGAAGTCAACGGCAAAACCCTTCGGAATGGACCGTCGCTGTTTGCTGAAAAGTGCGGACGAGGGTTGATGCGGAAACCTGATCGGGGTGACTGCTTATCGGCGATTGGGGTCCCTCAGGCCGGCGGGATGCTACCTGAAGTCGCCGGCGAATGGCTTGCTCTGACAGCGCGAAAACTCGTCGTTTCTATTTGCTGTCGTCGGCGGCCGGTGGCAGATACGGGCGCGACAGCGAAGGGCTGGACGGACGGGATTTGCTGCTCGTTAGACGAAGTCGGCGGCTGAGGAGAAATCACCGGTGATGGCTGAAAAGGGATCGACCTCCTCTCCCTTGCGTGAACAGAGTTGATACGCGAAGCTCTCAACTCCTTGGTTTTGCTCTATCGTCGACGGGAGGAGGCGGTTGCTTGCGGTTCGGGAAGGCGTGAAGAGAGGGCTGAGATGAGAGCGATGAAGATGGAGTTCCGCTCGGTAAATGGGGGCGAACGAAAAATCTGAGATTAAGGGTTTGTTCTGCTCAATTGCGGCGTGAAAAGGGAACGAGATGAAAGTCTTCTCCCACTATTAGTATTTACCAATTGGGCTTAAGGAAATGGATATCCAAGTGGGCCAAACATACAAAATCAAGGGCCAAAAATTTAATCATTTGGGCTTATTATTACGGCAAAAGACCGAATAAATTTATCCCAAAGGACCGAAGAATAAACCGATAAATTAGGCCGATTATCGAACTCAAGGCTCGATTTATCTATTCCGACATTATATATATATCGCCCGGAAAATAAAATACGACATCCAGAAAATTAAATAATTTATCCCGTCATACATATATATATATAGAAATATATATACTATATATATATATATATATATATATATATATATATATATATATAATCCACACAATAATATCACTTAGGCAATTAGGCCATTAATTACAATTTGACAAATAAATCATATTAGACATTTAATAAATTTAGCATGCAATCAATAATAATAACAACAACAAATAAAGGCAATTAATAATAATAAAATAAATAATAAATAATTCTCAAATATTCAATAATTAAACGGGGCATTACACAAGTCTTGATCAAGCCTTATTCGCTTGTAAGTCTTACTTAGAAATTTTTTAAGTATGAGATCATTTTTATCGAGCCTTAGATATCATTCCCTCGGCCTAAGTAACCCGCACCTAGCTCGTTCTGGGTCCAAGTTCAAGCGCGCCCAAGTGTCGCGCCTCGCCCGAGTGCGAGTGTCCAACGCCGAGCTCAAGTCCTTGCGCTTATGCATGGATTTATTCTAAGTATTTTTGGCTCTTGAGTTGGTAATTATTCAGCCTTAGAATGTAGTATTTTCGGCCCAAGCTTCTTGCTCATTTCAGCCCATGCCGAGCCAAGCAAGGCCGCGCGCCATGCCTTGCGCGAGCCCACGTCCGAGTGCACTCCAAGCCCAATGGCATAAGTTCGGCCCAAGTCCCCTTAGCCCATGATCTTGCCGAGTATTATCAGGTTAATTTGGAGTTAATTGAGCTGGAGAAGTCTTAATTATGGATTAAGGAAAGTCAACCAAGATTAAGGCTAAGTGGAGTGATGGGCATGCATTATTTTAATGCCTTGTGTAAGTGCTTGTCTCCCATTATCATGGTGCATTGACCAAGGTCTGACCAGGGCACATTCTCTAGCCTAAATGCTCTGCAAAATGCCCACTAAATCGTGCTAAGTCAGGTTGTGGAAGTCCAAGACCATGCCCACTCAAGACCACACTCTCCCATGCGCATGTGGAGTGAGTTTTGTCCCCCATTTGCTCTCTTTTTTGCTCCGCCCACCAAACCCCTTATAAGACTCCTCAACTGAGTGTTAAGAATTTTGACACATAGAAATCTTGAGAAATATTGAGAGAAGTTGAGCAAAAACCGAGAGCTTACATTCAGCCCCTTCGCGCGTGCTGGTAGACCTGAGTGGAGGGAGAGCTCGTGTTCTGCTTGTTCCAGTCATTCCCTCTCGATTCTTAGCATCTTCAAAAGTTATTTGGAATTTTATAAGTCTCTTGAGCCCATCACCTCAGCCATTTAGCCCCCGAAGCCGAACCTTGGTCCATTAGCCGCGAGAAGTACGAGCAAGGCCATCTTTAGCACCATTTCGTGTTTGAGCAAGGTTAGCTCGTGTTTATCATTTTTCCTAGCTTATACATGATATTATAAGAATTATCATGATGAAAAATGATGCCATGCACGTTCAAAATATGGAGATATGATTTTTCGAAGTTATGAGCCCTAATTTCGGAAATTTAGTAGCATGCATGCCTAGGCCGTTTTTAGTAGCTTATAATTCTTCAAAAATCATGTTAATTGAGTAGCATGCATGCCTAGGCCGTTTTTAGTAGATTAATTTCACCCCCGAACCAAGTTGATGTGCATGTGAGATATGACCAATGTTTTAGCCTCTATAGTCATGATTTTTTATGTTAATAATTCGGCCCATAGTGATTTTATAAGTTGAGTTTGTTCGTCTTGTGACCTAGGGTTCAAGGGTGCCATATCGGCCCTACTGGACCAAGTCATAATCCAACCGAGTTGCTCTAAAATTTCTTGGCATATTTACATGTTTTATATCATGTTATGTTGGTTTAGTTCGGTTGTCACCGGAATAGTCGCCGGAAGTTCGGTGAGGACCGGTCAAGGGTCACCAGCCGCGCATGCAACGCGCGCCGTGCCCAGGCCGTGTCTACCGAGGCTAAGGTTGCCTTTATTCGTGCCCGCGCCCAGTGTGCGCGAGGCACCACAGCCCCCAGCGCACGCGACAGCGCCCAACAGCACCTGTCCGTGTTCGTGAGCAAGGTCTCGGCGGCAGTCGCGCCCAAGCACCTCCAACAGCGCCCGGCAGCGTTGTCTCAGCGTCAGTGCATGTGTGGCCTCGAGCCAGTCGCTCGTGCGACGCGGAGTAGACCTCGTGTGGTGTCAGCCGTATGCCCGAGCATTCAGTGCCGTGCCTTAATGAACCTGAGTCGTGTTCCTCATGCTTAGTTGGCCTCGGTACGTGCCCAGCAGCACGCCCGAGTGCCCAGGGTCGCCCGGCAGTGCCCTAACAGCCCCAGCCACGCCCAAGCCGTGCGAGTAGTGTCTGGCAGCTTCAGTCTCGTGCCAGCCGCACTCGGGCCATGACCAGTCACATGCCCCAATGCCCAGTCGACCTCGGTTGTGCCCAGTAGGGCTGGAGTGGCACCCAGCCGTGACAAGGCCGTGCCAGCCAAGCCTGGCTGCGCCTGTCCGCGCCAGCAGCATCCAGCACTAAGGCCCGGTCGCACCTAGCTCGTGTCTAGCGCCGCGCCAGGGCACCAGTCGGCCCTGCGCGGGACCTGTCTGTCCCATTTTTGTTACGTTTTTCCTTATTATTTTATCTTTCTTTTTCCCCCATTTTAGGTCTTTTCATTGGTTTTTATTTGTTCTTATAGTTTATTGTGTGTTTATCTCCATTTTGGTTTTCTATGTGTTTTCCGTATGTTTTTTCGGTTTTTCTTCGTTTATGGTGTGTAGGTCGAAATCTTCGGGAAGATCGAATTTGGGCAAAAGTCAGTTGGGCAAGTGTAATTAGATAGAGGAGTTCGTTGGGAACACACAGGAAAAAACGGAACTCAATTCTGATACCAGACGAGCCCGAACGACTCCAAAATGTGAAGTAGTGCGAGCTGTCCAAGTCCCGCGCGCTCGCCGCGGCGCGAAGCGCCCATCCACCGCGCCGCGAAGCACTGCCGCGCCGCGCCCAGCGCGCCGCGGCACGCCCCTTCTCCGCGCCGCGAGCCTCCCACACGCCGCGGCACCTGTTTCCCTCGCGCCGCGCCACGCCTCCTCCACGCCGTGACTCGTCTTTTCCTGTATAAACTCGATCGGGATTTCGACATAAGATTATCTCTCCCTCCTGGGTGAAAACCTAGGGTCGGGAAAAACACGAAATATCCCTTTCTCCTACTTTTCTTATTCTTCGTCATTTTTTCCCTTCTCTTCATCCTTCTTCTCCATTTTTCTTCTTCTTTTTTATTTTTATCAAGGATTAAGCTATGTATTTTGGATTCAACAACTGAGATTTGGATTTATTGTAAGTTTTTCTCTCTTTATTAATTCATGAATAATGGTTAATTTGAGAGTAATGGTTATGTTTGTTGAATTCGTTATACGTAGCTAATTCCTTCTGCTAGGGATAAGGGATGATTATTCTTGATTAATTTCGTTATTGTGGGGCTCAAGATTGTTCATGCTTGTGCGAGTTGTTTTAATCAGGGTTAATTAATTCTTGCTTGATAACTTGATATAATCGAAGGGTGACACTTCGATCTTGCAATTGGTATCAATTGAATGTTAATTTGTCGAGTTAGGGTTGTTGATTCTATATGATTAGTTGATTAAACACCTTCTAATTGAATTAGCGACTTTTAAAACCGAAAGGGGATAAGTCGTAGACCTAGGCTCGCATGAGATAGATGATTTCGTAACTGAATAGTCTATAGGTTTTGGATTGAAATACACACTTGCCGATGACCCGTCTCTTGTTACGAAAAGCTATTGAGACTGGGATAATTGACATGTGTTGTATGCTTGAGCTAGCTCGTCTATGTTCAATCCCTTATTACGAAGAGTTATTGGGAGCGAACCGCTAGATGTCTAAGCGAGAGTGTCAATCCCGAACCGAACAATTGATTGCCCGATTTTGCTTAGAACTTGAATAAATTATCTCCGATTCCCTAGCTTCTTTATCGCTTTATAGTTCGTACTTTAGGTTCATTTTTGTTTGCTGTTAATGTCTTAGTTGATAATATATTCCTCCCCTATCTGATTAGAGTGTGTAGGATTTATTTTCTTTTTCTGTGCAATCAATACCAAAACTAAATCCGAACAGCCTTCCTCGAGAGATCGACCCGGGGAATGAATCATTTGATTCGATACTCGGTAAAAATAACAATTTGTGCTACAACAAATTTGGCGCCGTTGCCGGGGAAGGCAAGTAGGATATTTGGTTCTGGTGTTGATTTTATTTTCTGTGTTTCTCTTTATTTTGTGTTTTTCGTGTTCGTGTCCTTTGTTTGCATTTTTGTTATTCTTTTTGTTTTTGTTTTAGTTTTTATTCCTTTTCTTCCTTTTCGTGGCTATGTGTGGTTGTTCTGTTTTGGTGTGCAGGTATGATGAATTTCAACCGTGTGTTTCCCTCACCGCACACCGAGTCTTGGGGTCACGAGCCGAGCTATCACACCGGGTACCACAACCAATCATATTCATATTCTTCCGAGCAGTACCGGGATCCCTACACAGTCGAGCAAGCTTATGAGTCCCACGAGTTCAACGAGAAGCTCGACCGTATCTATGAATTCTCGTCATCCCGATTAGCTCAGGATGAAGAGACCACAACCCAGTGTACCCATCCGCATCAGTCACCTTCATACCACGATTTTTGGGACTATGGCCAGACTTGGTCATATCCTTATGAGCAGCAATGGGAGTCTATACCTGTTGAGCAGTCATGTGAGTCCCTCGAGGACTCATCAGAGTACAATGCCAAGCTCGACCAGGCCCTCGCTCTTTTGGCCTCCCAAGCGGCCCGTAGGAGCAATATTGAGTCCAAAATCGAGAACCTTGTGGAGCGCGTGCAAGCATTAGAGGATCGAGTTAACAATGTCACTCCCGAGCCCACCGCTCAAGGCGAATCTATACATAGAGATGAACCTCGGGAGGCTGCTTTGACATACAATGAAAAGCTCGACCTCATCCTTGCTCACATATCTGCCCAGGCCACTCGAGATGTGGAGATTGAGCTCAGATGTGCTCGACTGGGCACACAATCGGAGATTCTTACAGCACACATCGACTCAATTGAGGCACAAGTCGCCTACCCCCACTTCATGCTTGATACTCAAGCCCGTACGATGAAACAAATGTGTGAGGCCGAAGAAGAAGATGATGAGCTCCAGCCAGACGTGGATGATATTTCAGAAGAGGAGATCCATGGGCTTGATTCTCAAGTCCCACCTCCCACCTTCGAATTGGAGCATCCTTCTTCGAGGCCGTTGCACTGTGTTACGAAGTGGGGAGAATTCAGTTCGACTTGCTCCACAGATATCCTTATAGTCCCGGAGGTTGACGACAGAGCTCGCGTGGGAAAAGCTCTGCGTTTATAATTGGGGATTGCTCGTGCCCGAGACCACTTCATACAGAACATAGCCACCCGGATCCACCATGCCCGCCTTCTTGCCACCCTTCCCATGCTGCCACTTCTGGAAAGTACGAAAGCGTGGCATTATCGCCATTTCTTCTTGGACCCTGGCTGAGTTCCTCGCAGGTTTCGTCAAGCTAATGCGTTAAACAAGCGCTTCTTGGGAGGCAACCCAAGTGATTTATTGCTTTCCTAGATATTTTCTTTATGCTTTTTAGATTTATTCTTTGAATAATGGGAGTTTGGAGTTTCTGTGTTTTTCTTGGCAGGAATGAGTTAGCGAGCTTGAGCAGGACGAACATCGAGGTCCAGAGTGGAGCGTGGACGAGTAGCTCGTATGTGGATGCTTATCTCCTCGAGGCATCTTCGGTTTGCACACCCTTTTTTCCTTTTCTTTTTATCTTTTTTGAGTTGTTCTTTCCTCTGTCTTTGCTTTTGAGTCTTGCGTTGCTGTCGTAGTAGCTAAGTTTGGTTCATCATGTGAGAGTGCTAGGTCCTTTATTTAACTTCCTGTTTCGTGTTGAAGCAATGAGGACATTGCCTCATTTTAAGTGTGGGGGAGTTATTCGGATTTTTGCATGCTTATATGGTGGGCCGGGCTAGTTTAGGTTTTTGTGTTGTTGAGCATGGTATTGGTGGATTATATGATTTGTTGGTGGATGTTTGATGAAATTGGGAAGTTGTGATGACGATTGTGTTGATCATTGCCTCGATATTGCTTGATTGCTTTGAGTGACATTTATTTACCTTGTGAGGTTTTGATCCTTACTCTTTCTTTCTTGTGAGATATTGGTCATATTCTTGAATGATTAGAACTTGCCTTGAGTTTGTTTAAAAGGAATCTATTAGAGTTTGAAATTGCGAATGTGATTGAGGCGTTTTGTTTGAATAGCTCACTTCTGCCTTGTTCATTGGCCCTATTTATTATTCCACTAGTAGCCTGTTTGAGCTTATAACCTTTTCTTGTCAAACTGTTGACTGATTTGTGTGATGATTAGGTGATTGGTGGCATTTCTGAATATGGTGGACATTGAGTTGCATTTTGTTTGCTTGACCATTCAAAAAAAAAAAAAAAAAAAAAAAAAAAAAAAACAACTTTGAGAGTTCACAAGACGAATCGAATGGATTCTGCTCCTCTTACTAGTCGATTCATTTTGACAGGTAATGAGCATTGGGAAACTACTGTAGGAAACTTGGATGACCTCCAATGTTCACACCTACAGAATGTTGTCCTTTTGATTCAATCTTGTTGGGGAAAAGTTACTCTCCAAATAAAAATAAAAAACAAAGAGAAAAAGAAAAAATAAGGTTAAGTGCCGATGTTGAAACTTGCTCTGAGCATCTATGTGTTGTTTGAGGAATGTTGGTTGGGTAGTAAGTGTGTTGTCATGATTATTCTGGATGAGTGGCGGAGAACTCAAGTAATCTATTTGCTCGAGAATTGTGATTGTTTATTTGAGCTTCTTTTCCTTTATATATCCTTACCTTGAACCAAATAGCCTACATTACAACCCATGAAGTCCTCTTGATTCGCAAGTTTTGAGCTTTGATTGTTTCTGAGTAATTTAAACGATTGGCAAGCATATGTTGAAACTTGAATATTGATCAATCTGATAGAACCTATCATATATTCATGTAAAAGAATGAGTGAGGCATACACTAATGTTTCTGTATCTGAGAGTTTGTCACTTTTAGGCCAAGTTGATATTTGAGGCATATGGTCGTACAATCGTTGGAATTCAACCCGGTTGAGTTAAATATTTCTGAGGCTCTTCTTGTATGAAATCGATATCCATGCTCGTGTCTTGTTTTCTTTTCTTTTGTTTTTGTTCGGGACGAACAAGGGTTTAAGTGTGGGGGAGTTGTTTGTCCCATTTTTGTTACGTTTTTCCTTATTACTTTATCTTTTTTTTCCCCCATTTTAGGTCTTTTCGTTGGTTTTTATTCGTTCTTATAGTTTATTGTGTGTTTATCTCCATTTTGGTTTTCTACGTGTTTTCCGTATGTTTTTTCGGTTTTTCTTCGTTTATGGTGTGTAGGTCGAAAGCTTCGGGAAGATCGAATTTTGGGCAAAAGTCAGTTGGGCAAATGTAATTAGATAGAGGAGTTCGTTGGGAACACACAGGAAAAAACGGAACTCAATTCCGATACCAGACGAGCCCGAACGACTCCAAAATGTGAAGTAGTGCGAGCTGTCCAAGTCCCGCGCGCTCGCCGCGGCGCGAAGCGCCCATCCACCGCGCCGCGAAGCACTGCCGCGCCGCGGAGCGCCCTTTCACCGCGCCGCGAAGCCCTACCGCGCCGTGGAGCGCCCCTTCACCACGCCGCGCCCTTACCACGACCCCGACTGCGGCTCCCAGCATCCCGCGCGCCGCGAGCCTTCCACACGCCGCGGCACCTGTTTCCCTCGCGCCGCGCCACGCCGTGACTCGTCTTTTCCTATATAAACTCGATCGGGATTTCGACATAAGATTATCTCCCCCTCCTGGGTGAAAACCTAGGGTCGGGAAAAACACGAAATATCCCTTTCTCCTCCTTTTCTTCTTCTTCGTCATTTTTTCCCTTCTCTTCATCCTTCTTCTCCATTTTTCTTCTTCTTTTTTATTATTATCAAGGATTAAGCTTTGTATTTTGGATTCAACAACTGAGATTTGGATTTATTGTAAGTTTTTCTCTCTTTATTAATTCATGAATAATGGTTAATTTGAGAGTAATGGTTATGTTTGTTGAATTCGTTATACGTAGCTAATTCCTTCTGCTAGGGATAAGGGATGATTATTCTTGATTAATTTCGTTATTGTCGGGCTCAAGATTGTTCATGCTTGTGCGAGTTGTTTTAATCAGGGTTAATTAATTCTTGCTTGATAACTTGATATAATCGAAGGGTGACACTTCGATCTTGCAATTGGTATCAATTGAATGTTAATTTGTCGAGTTAGGGTTGTTGATTCTATATGATTAGTTGATTAAACACCTTCTAATTGAATTAGCGACTTTTAGAACCGAAAGGGGAGAAGTCGTAGACCTAGGCTCGCATGAGATAGATGATTTCGTAACTGAATAGTCTATAGGTTTTGGATTGAAATACACACTTGCCGATGACCCGTCTCTTGTTACGAAAAGCTATTGAGACTGGGATAATTGACATGTGTTGTATGCTTGAGCTAGCTCGTCTATGTTCAATCCCTTATTACGAAGAGTTATTGGGAGCGAACCGCTAGATGTCTAAGCGAGAGTGTCAATCCCGAACCGAACAATTGATTGCCCGATTTTGCTTAGAACTTGAATAAATTATCTCCGATTCCCTAGCTTCTTTATCGCTTTCTAGTTCGTACTTTAGGTTCGTTTTTGTTTGTTGTTAATTTCTTAGTTGATAATATATTCCTCCCCTATCTGATTAGAGTGTGTAGGATTTATTTTCTTTTTTTGTGCAATCAATACCAAAACTAAATCCGAACAGCCTTCCTCGAGAGATCGACCCGAGGAACGAATCATTTGATTCGATACTCGGTAAAAATAACAATTTGTGCTACAACAAATTTGGCGCCGTTGCCGGGGAAGGCAAGTAGGATATTTGGTTCTGGTGTTGATTTTATTTTCTGTGTTTCTCTTTATTTTGTGTTTTTCGTGTTCGTGTCCTTTGTTTGCATTTTTGTTATTCTTTTTGTTTTTGTTTTAGTTTTTATTCCTTTTCTTCCTTTTCGTGGCTACGTGTGGTTGTTCTGTTTTGGTGTGCAGGTATGATGAATTTCAACCGTGTGTTTCCCTCACCGCACACCCAGTCTTGGGGTCACGAGCCGAGCTATCACACCGGGTACTACAACCAATCATATTCATATTCTTCCGAGCAGTACTGGGATCCCTACACAGTCGAGCAAGCTTATGAGTCCCACGAGTTCAACGAGAAGCTCGACCGTATCTATGAATTCTCGTCATCCCGATTAGCTCAGGATGAAGAGACCACAACCCAGTGTACCCATCCGCATCAGTCACCTTCATACCACGATTTTTGGGACTTTGGCCAGACTTGGTCATATCCTTATGAGCAGCAATGAGAGTCTATACCTGTTGAGCAGTCATGTGAGTCCCTCGAGGACTCATCAGAGTACAATGCCAAGCTCGACCAGGCCCTCGCTCTTTTGGCCTCCCAAGCGGCCCGTAGGAGCAATATTGAGTCCAAAATCGAGAACCTTGTGGAGCGCGTGCAAGCATTAGAGGATCGAGTTAACAATGTCACTCCCGAGCCTACCGCTCAAGGCGAATCTATACATAGAGATGAACCTCGGGAGGCTGCTTTGACATACAATGAAAAGCTCGACCTCATCCTTGGTCACATATCTACCCAGGCCACTCGAGATGTGGAGATTGAGCTCAGATGTGCTCGACTGGGCACACAAACGGAGATTCTTTAAACACACATCGGCTCAATTGAGGCACAAGTCGCCGACCCCCACTTCATGCTTGATACTCAAGCCCATACGATGAAACAAATGTGTGAGGCCGAAGAAGAAGATGATGAGCTCCAGCCAGACGTGGATGATATTTCAGAAGAGGAGATCCATGGGCTTGATTCTCAAGTCCCACCTCCCACCTTCGAATTGGAGCATCCTTCTTCGAGGCCGTTGCACTGTGTTACGAAGTGGGGAGAATTCAGTTCGACTTGCTCCACAGATATCCTTATAGTCCCGGAGGTTGACGACAGAGCTCGCGTGGGAAAAGCTCTGCGTTTAGAATTGGGGATTGCTCGTGCCCGAGACCACTTCATACAGAACATAGCCACCCAGATCCACCATGCCCGCCTTCTTGCCACCCTTCCCATGCTGCCACTTCTGGAAAGTACGAAAGCGTGGCATGATCGCCATTTCTTCTTGGACCCTGGCTGAGTTCCTCGCAGGTTTCGTCAAGCTAATGCGTTAAACAAGCGCTTCTTGGGAGGCAACCCAAGTGATTTATTGCTTTCCTAGATATTTTCTTTATGCTTTTTAGATTTATTCTTTGAATAATGAGAGTTTGGAGTTTCTGTGTTTTTCTTGGCAGGAATGAGTTAGCGAGCTTGAGCAGGACGAACATCGAGGTCCAGAGTGGAGCGTGGACGAGTAGCTCGTATGTGGATGCTTATCTCCTCGAGGCATCTTCGGTTTGCACACCCTTTTTTCCTTTTCTTTTTATCTTTTTTGAGTTGTTCTTTCCTCTGTCTTTGCTTTTGAGTCTTGCGTTGCTGTCGTAGT
>BKCP01007194.1:3596-81830 GCA_008636005.1 Striga asiatica | reverse complement strand
GAGTTTGGAGTTTCTGTGTTTTTCTTGGCAGGAATGAGTTAGCGAGCTTGAGCAGGGCGAACATCGAGGTCCAGAGTGGAGCGTGGACGAGTAGCTCGTATGTGGATGCTTATCTCCTCGAGGCATCTTCGGTTTGCACACCCTTTTTTCCTTTTCTTTTTATCTTTTTTGAGTTGTTCTTTCCTCTGTCTTTGCTTTTGAGTCTTGCGTTGCTGTCGTAGTTGCTAATTTTGGTTCATCATGTGAGAGTGCTAGGTCCTTTATTTAACTTCCTGTTTCGTGTTGAAGCAATGAGGACATTGCCTCATTTTAAGTGTGGGGGAGTTATTCGGATTTTTGCATGCTTATATGGTGGGCCGGGCTAGTTTAGGTTTTTGTGTTGTTGAGCATGGTATTGATGGATTATATGATTTGTTGGTGGATGTTTGATGAAATTGGGAAGTTGTGATGATGATTGTGTTGATCATTGCCTCGATATTGCTTGATTGCTTTGAGTGACATTTATTTACCTTGTGAGGTTTTGATCCTTACTCTTTCTTTCTTGTGAGATATTGGTCATATTCTTGAATGATTAGAACTTGCCTTGAGTTTGTTTGAAAGGAATCTATAAGATTTTGAAATTGCGAATGTGATTGAGGCGATTTGTTTGAATAGCTCACTTCTGCCTTGTTCATTGGCCCTATTTATTATTCCACTAGTAGCCCGTTTGAGCTTAAAACCTTTTCTTATCAAACTGTTGACTGATTTGTGTGATGATTAGGTGATTGGTGGCATTTCTGAATATGGTGGACATTGAGTTGCATTTTGTTTGCTTGACCATTCAAAAAAAAAAAAAACAACATTGAGAGTTCACAAAAAAAATAAAAAAAAAAACAACTTTGAGAGTTCACAAGACGAATCGAATGGATTCTGCTCCTCTTACTAGTCGATTCATTTTGACAGGTAATGAGCATTGGGAAACTACTGTAGGAAACTTGGATGACCTCCAATGTTCACACCTACAGAATGTTGTCCTTTTGATTCAATCTTGTTGGGAAAAAGTTACTCTCCAAATAAAAATAAAAAACAAAGAGAAAAAGAAAAAATAAGGTTAAGTGCCGATGTTGAAACTTGCTCTGAGCATCTATGTGTTGTTTGAGGAATGTTGGTTAGGTAGTATGTGTGTTGTCATGATTATTCTGGATGAGTGGCGGAGAACTCGAGTAATCTATTTGCTCGAGAATTGTGATTGTTTATTTGAGCTTCTTTTCCTTTATATATCCTTACCTTGAACCAAATAGCCTACATTACAACCCGTGAAGTCCTCTTGATTCGCAAGTTTTGAGCTTTGATTGTTTCTGAGTAATTTAAACGATTGGCAAGCATATGTTGAAACTTGAATATTGATCAATCTGAGAGAACCTATCATATATTCATGTAAAAGAATGAGTGAGGCATACACTAATGTTTCTGTATCTGAGAGTTTGTCACTTTGAGGCCAAGTTGATATTTGAGGCATATGGTCGTACAATCGTTGGAATTCAACCCGGTTGAGTTAAATATTTCTGAGGCTCTTCTTGTATGAAATCGATATCCATGCTCGTGTCTTGTTTTCTTTTCTTTTGTTTTTGTTCGGGACGAACAAAGGTTTAAGTGTGGGGGAGTTGTTTGTCCCATTTTTGTTACGTTTTTCCTTATTATTTTATCTTTCTTTTTCCCCCATTTTAGGTCTTTTCGTTGGTTTTTATTCGTTCTTATAGTTTATTGTGTGTTTATCTCCATTTTGGTTTTCTACGTGTTTTCCGTATGTTTTTTCGGTTTTTCTTCGTTTATGGTGTGTAGGTCGAAAGCTTCAGGAAGATCGAATTTTGGGCAAAAGTCAGTTGGGCAAGTGTAATTAGATAGAGGAGTTCGTTGGGAACACACAGGAAAAAACGGAACTCAATTCCGATACCAGACGAGCCCGAACGACTCCAAAATGTGAAGTAGTGCGAGCTGTCCAAGTCCCGCGCGCTCGCCGCGGCGCGAAGCGCCCATCCACCGCGCCGCGAAGCACTGCCGCGCCGCGGAGCGCCCTTTCACCGCGCCGCGAAGCCCTACCGCGCCGTGGAGCGCCCCTTCACCACGCCGCGCCCTTACCACGACCCCGACTGCGGCTCCCAGCATCCCGCGCGCCGCGAGCCTTCCACACGCCGCGGCACCTGTTTCCCTCGCGCCGCGCCACGCCGTGACTCGTCTTTTCCTATATAAACTCGATCGGGATTTCGACATAAGATTATCTCTCCCTCCTGGGTGAAAACCTAGGGTCGGGAAAAACACGAAATATCCCTTTCTCCTCCTTTTCTTCTTCTTCGTCATTTTTTCCCTTCTCTTCATCCTTCTTCTCCATTTTTCTTCTTCTTTTTTATTATTATCAAGGATTAAGCTTTGTATTTTGGATTCAACAACTGAGATTTGGATTTATTGTAAGTTTTTCTCTCTTTATTAATTCATGAATAATGGTTAATTTGAGAGTAATGGTTATGTTTGTTGAATTCGTTATACGTAGCTAATTCCTTCTGCTAGGGATAAGGGATGATTATTCTTGATTAATTTCGTTATTGTCGGGCTCAAGATTGTTCATGCTTGTGCGAGTTGTTTTAATCAGGGTTAATTAATTCTTGCTTGATAACTTGATATAATCGAAGGGTGACACTTCGATCTTGCAATTGGTATCAATTGAATGTTAATTTGTCGAGTTAGGGTTGTTGATTCTATATGATTAGTTGATTAAACACCTTCTAATTGAATTAGCGACTTTTAGAACCGAAAGGGGAGAAGTCGTAGACCTAGGCTCGCATGAGATAGATGATTTCGTAACTGAATAGTCTATAGGTTTTGGATTGAAATACACACTTGCCGATGACCCGTCTCTTGTTACGAAAAGCTATTGAGACTGGGATAATTGACATGTGTTGTATGCTTGAGCTAGCTCGTCTATGTTCAATCCCTTATTACGAAGAGTTATTGGGAGCGAACCGCTAGATGTCTAAGCGAGAGTGTCAATCCCGAACCGAACAATTGATTGCCCGATTTTGCTTAGAACTTGAATAAATTATCTCCGATTCCCTAGCTTCTTTATCGCTTTCTAGTTCGTACTTTAGGTTCGTTTTTGTTTGCTGTTAATTTCTTAGTTGATAATATATTCCTCCCCTATCTGATTAGAGTGTGTAGGATTTATTTTCTTTTTCTGTGCAATCAATACCAAAACTAAATCCGAACAGCCTTCCTCGAGAGATCGACCCGGGGAACGAATCATTTGATTCGATACTCGGTAAAAATAACAATTTGTGCTACAACAAATTTGGCGCCGTTGCCGGGGAAGGCAAGTAGGATATTTGGTTCTGGTGTTGATTTTATTTTCTGTGTTTCTCTTTATTTTGTGTTTTTCGTGTTCGTGTCCTTTGTTTGCATTTTTGTTATTCTTTTTGTTTTTGTTTTAGTTTTTATTCCTTTTCTTCCTTTTCGTGGCTACGTGTGGTTGTTCTGTTTTGGTGTGCAGGTATGATGAATTTCAACCGTGTGTTTCCCTCACCGCACACCCAGTCTTGGGGTCACGAGCCGAGCTATCACACCGGGTACCACAACCAATCATATTCATATTCTTCCGAGCAGTACTGGGATCCCTACACAGTCGAGCAAGCTTATGAGTCCCACGAGTTCAACGAGAAGCTCGACCGTATCTATGAATTCTCGTCATCCCGATTAGCTCAGGATGAAGAGACCACAACCCAGTGTACCCATCCGCATCAGTCACCTTCATACCACGATTTTTGGGACTATGGCCAGACTTGGTCATATCCTTATGAGCAGCAATGGGAGTCTATACCTGTTGAGCAGTCATGTGAGTCCCTCGAGGACTCATCAGAGTACAATGCCAAGCTCGACCAGGCCCTCGCTCTTTTGGCCTCCCAAGCGGCCCGTAGGAGCAATATTGAGTCCAAAATCGAGAACCTTGTGGAGCGCGTGCAAGCATTAGAGGATCGAGTTAACAATGTCACTCCCGAGCCCACCGCTCAAGGCGAATCTATACATAGTGATGAACCTCGGGAGGCTGCTTTGACATACGATGAAAAGCTCGACCTCATCCTTGCTCACATATCTGCCCAGGCCACTCGAGATGTGGAGATTGAGCTTAGATGTGCTCGACTGGGCACACAAACGGAGATTCTTACAGCACAAATCGACTCAATTGAGGCACAAGTCGCCGACCCCCACTTCATGCTTGATACTCAAGCCCGTACGATGAAACAAATGTGTGAGGCCGAAGAAGAAGATGATGAGCTCCAGCCAGACGTGGATGATATTTCAGAAGAGGAGATCCATGGGCTTGATTCTCAAGTCCCACCTCCCACCTTCGAATTGGAGCATCCTTCTTCGAGGCCGTTGCACTGTGTTACGAAGTGGGGAGAATTCAGTTCGACTTGCTCCACAGATATCCTTATAGTCCCGGAGGTTGACGACAGAGCTCGCATGGGAAAAGCTCTGCGTTTAGAATTGGGGATTGCTCGTGCCCGAGACCACTTCATACAGAACATAGCCACCCGGATCCACCATGCCCGCCTTCTTGCCACCCTTCCCATGCTGCCACTTCTGGAAAGTACGAAAGCGTGGCATGATCGCCATTTCTTCTTGGACCCTGGCTGAGTTCCTCACAGGTTTCGTCAAGCTAATGACGTTAAACAAGCGCTTCTTCGGAGGCAACCCAAGTGATTTATTGCTTTCTTAGATATTTTCTTTATGCTTTTTAGACTTATTCTTTGAATAATGGGAGTTTGGAGTTTCTGTGTTTTTCTTGGCAGGAATGAGTTAGCGAGCTTGAGCAGGACGAACATCGAGGTCCAGAGTGGAGCGTGGACGAGTAGCTCGTATGTGGATGCTTATCTCCTCGAGGCATCTTCGGTTTTCACACCCTTTTTTCCTTTTCTTTTTATCTTTTTTGAGTTGTTCTTTCCTCTGTCTTTCCTTTTGAGTCTTGCGTTGCTGTCGTAGTTGCTAAGTTTGGTTCATCATGTGAGAGTGCTAGGTCCTTTATTTAACTTCCTGTTTCGTGTTGAAGCAATGAGGACATTGCCTCATTTTAAGTGTGGGGGAGTTATTTGGATTTTTGCATGCTTATATGGTGGGCCGGGCTAGTTTAGGTTTTTGTGTTGTTGAGCATGGTATTGGTGGATTATATGATTTGTTGATGGATGTTTGATGAAATTGGGAAGTTGTGATGACGATTGTGTTGATCATTGCCTCGATATTGCTTGATTGCTTTGAGTGACATTTATTTACCTTGTGAGGTTTTGATCCTTACTCTTTCTTTCTTGTGAGATATTGGTCATATTCTTGAATGATTAGAACTTGCCTTGAGTTTTTTTGAAAGGAATCTATTAGAGTTTGAAATTGCGAATGTGATTGAGGCGTTTTGTTTGAATAGCTCACTTCTGCCTTGTTCATTGGCCCTATTTATTATTCCACTAGTAGCCCGTTTGAGCTTAAAACCTTTTCTTGTCAAACTGTTGACTGATTTGTGTGATGATTAGGTGATTGGTGGCATTTCTGAATATGGTGGACATTGAGTTGCATTTTGTTTGCTTGACCATTCAAAGAAATAAAATAAAATAAAAAAAAAAAAACAACTTTGAGAGTTCACAAGACGAATCGAATGGATTCTGCTCCTCTTACTAGTCGATTCATTTTGACAGGTAATGAGCATTGGGAAACTACTGTAGGAAACTTGGATGACCTCCAATGTTCACACCTACAGAATGTTGTCCTTTTGATTCAATCTTTTTGGGAAAAAGTTACTCTCCAAATAAAAATAAAAAACAAAGAGAAAAAGAAAAAATAAGGTTAAGTGCCGATGTTGAAACTTGCTCTGAGCATCTATGTGTTGTTTGAGGAATGTTGGTTGGGTAGTAAGTGTGTTGTCATGATTATTCTGGATGAGTGGCGGAGAACTCGAGTAATCTATTTGCTCGAGAATTGTGATTGTTTATTTGAGCTTCTTTTCCTTTATATATCCTTACCTTGAACCAAATAGCCTACATTACAACCCGTGAAGTCCTCTTGATTCGCAAGTTTTGAGCTTTGATTGTTTCTGAGTAATTTAAACGATTGGCAAGCATATGTTGAAACTTGAATATTGATCAATCTGAGAGAACCTATCATATATTCATGTAAAAGAATGAGTGAGGCATACACTAATGTTTCTGTATCTGAGAGTTTGTCACTTTGAGGCCAAGTTGATATTTGAGGCATATGGTCGTACAATCGTTGGAATTCAACCCGGTTGAGTTAAATATTTCTGAGGCTCTTCTTGTATGAAATCGATATCCATGCTCGTGTCTTGTTTTCTTTTCTTTTGTTTTTGTTCGGGACGAACAAAGGTTTAAGTGTGGGGGAGTTGTTTGTCCCATTTTTGTTACGTTTTTCCTTATTATTTTATCTTTCTTTTTCCCCCATTTTAGGTCTTTTCGTTGGTTTTTATTCGTTCTTATAGTTTATTGTGTGTTTATCTCCATTTTGGTTTTCTACGTGTTTTCCGTATGTTTTTTCGGTTTTTCTTCGTTTATGGTGTGTAGGTCGAAAGCTTCGGGAAGATCGAATTTTGGGCAAAAGTCAGTTGGGCAAGTGTAATTAGATAGAGGAGTTCGTTGGGAACACACAGGAAAAAACGGAACTCAATTCCGATACCAGACGAGCCCGAACGACTCCAAAATGTGAAGTAGTGCGAGCTGTCCAAGTCCCGCGCGCTCGCCGCGGCGCGAAGCGCCCATCCACCGCGCCGCGAAGCACTGCCGCGCCGCGGAGCGCCCTTTCACCGCGCCGCGAAGCCCTACCGCGCCGTGGAGCGCCCCTTCACCACGCCGCGCCCTTACCACGACCCCGACTGCGGCTCCCAGCATCCCGCGCGCCGCGAGCCTTCCACACGCCGCGGCACCTGTTTCCCTCGCGCCGCGCCACGCCGTGACTCGTCTTTTCCTATATAAACTCGATCGGGATTTCGACATAAGATTATCTCTCCCTCCTGGGTGAAAACCTAGGGTCGGGAAAAACACGAAATATCCCTTTCTCCTCCTTTTCTTCTTCTTCGTCATTTTTTCCCTTCTCTTCATCCTTCTTCTCCATTTTTCTTCTTCTTTTTTATTATTATCAAGGATTAAGCTTTGTATTTTGGATTCAACAACTGAGATTTGGATTTATTGTAAGTTTTTCTCTCTTTATTAATTCATGAATAATGGTTAATTTGAGAGTAATGGTTATGTTTGTTGAATTCGTTATACGTAGCTAATTCCTTCTGCTAGGGATAAGGGATGATTATTCTTGATTAATTTCGTTATTGTCGGGCTCAAGATTGTTCATGCTTGTGCGAGTTGTTTTAATCAGGGTTAATTAATTCTTGCTTGATAACTTGATATAATCGAAGGGTGACACTTCGATCTTGCAATTGGTATCAATTGAATGTTAATTTGTCGAGTTAGGGTTGTTGATTCTATATGATTAGTTGATTAAACACCTTCTAATTGAATTAGCGACTTTTAGAACCGAAAGGGGAGAAGTCGTAGACCTAGGCTCGCATGAGATAGATGATTTCGTAACTGAATAGTCTATAGGTTTTGGATTGAAATACACACTTGCCGATGACCCGTCTCTTGTTACGAAAAGCTATTGAGACTGGGATAATTGACATGTGTTGTATGCTTGAGCTAGCTCGTCTATGTTCAATCCCTTATTACGAAGAGTTATTGGGAGCGAACCGCTAGATGTCTAAGCGAGAGTGTCAATCCCGAACCGAACAATTGATTGCCCGATTTTGCTTAGAACTTGAATAAATTATCTCCGATTCCCTAGCTTCTTTATCGCTTTCTAGTTCGTACTTTAGGTTCGTTTTTGTTTGCTGTTAATTTCTTAGTTGATAATATATTCCTCCCCTATCTGATTAGAGTGTGTAGGATTTATTTTCTTTTTCTGTGCAATCAATACCAAAACTAAATCCGAACAACCTTCCTCGAGAGATCGACCCGGGGAACGAATCATTTGATTCGATACTCGGTAAAAATAACAATTTGTGCTACAACAGGACCGAGCCCGGCCAGTCCATGCAGCACGTGACCACCCGGTCCAGAGTGACCCGACGGTCCAACCTGGTCCAGTCCAGCCCGACCCGGTTCAGCCAGTCAGCGAACTGGCCGGTTTAGCCGGCGGTTCGAGTCAGTTTTGGTTCATGAATTTCGGTCTGAGTCATATTCTGAAATTTAAGTATTTTTTCGAGCCAAACCAGTTTAGTTGAGCATATCAGTCTAATTTTCAGACATAGTATTATTTTAGCGGACCCTTAGAGCGTTCCTTTATATCCGGATGAGTTATCTGATAGAGTATATTATCCTAGCATATTATTGAGCATATGACGAGCATAGTACTTAGTATATTTATTTGCTTATATTTTTATGTAGCTTGAGGAGTCAGCTTCCAGCACAGCAGCACTTACGTATTTTCAAAGCAGATCAGGTGGGGACTCAGTCTGGGTATCACATTGAGTATAATAGTCGAGATCATGTTCAGGTATGTATATGAGTTTATCGGCTTAGGGTCGAGGTTGACTTTGCCCTTGCCTAAGTTCTGGTGGTGGTCCAGTTCGCCTTAAATATACCACAAGAGTGTGCACACGGTTATCGGCCAGAGTGTTCCAGGAGTTACCGGCCATAGTGTTCCCGGAGATTTAAGTTTACTTGTATATACCTGTACTGTGATATAATTATTATTATTGCTGTTTACGTAGCCTGGGTTTTTATGGAGTACAAGAGGACCAATACTCACCCCCATTATGTTTTTCAGATGACAAAGCGTGAGGGAAGTTGTTGTGATTGTGGTCGTGGATTTGGCACAGCGAGCCGTTCCAGGGACATTTGTTTACCTATGTCTGTATAACTATTATAACCACACATTTTCAGACTTCCGCTATGTTTATTTTCAATTTCGAACTTGCATGACAGTATTACCAGATTTTAAGTTTTACTCGGTTCGCTCATACGAACGGGTCCAATTTTACATGCTTGATTCGATAAAATATTAATCTGATTTTCTTTAAGTCTAAACCAGATGATAGACCTAGTTTAAAGAAAACGAATTTCTAAATTAGATAAGTTTTTAGCAGCATCCCGAGATAGCTTGCGAATGATTTCGAAAAATTTATAAGCATTTTCGAGAGTAAAATTTGTGGAAAATTGGCCCTAAAGTAGCGGGGTGTTGCAGCTGGTATCAAAGCACCTTTTGTGCTTCTGAACGTTTTAATGAGACAGGAAATTTCAGAAAAACTAAACCACACCACACTCACGCCCCACCGACAACCAGGTAAGTGCTGTTAAAATTTTTCAAAGTTTATGTAAGCAAACTGTACTAAGTCTATGCTCAATAGGATTCAGATAATCCGAACTCTAGATGCTCAAACCAGTATAAGGCTCCTAGCAGTATCAGATCTATCTCCTATCAGTATTCAGAACTCTAGTCAGAACTCTAGTTCGAACTCTAGTTTGAACTCTAGATTTCTGAGTTAGCAACTCGTCAAGAAATTTGTGCCTATTTCAGTATTCAGCGTTTCCTTTAAGCCTTATTCAATTTCATCTCCCGTTCTGATCGAGTATTGCGGTTTATTATTCAGATGGCACACCGTCCGAATCAGGCTCAGCGGGAGATGACTCAGGCAGAGGTAGTCGCCCAGTTCCGCGGCTACAACCCCGACAAGTTTATGGGGCAGGGAGATCCTCGCCTAGTTGACGAGTGGATCCAGGGTTTCGAGGCTATTTTCGAGATCATCGAGTGCTCATAGAGGCACAGCATCCTGTGTGCCCAAGTTCAGATGACTGGAGACGCCAGGCTATGGTGGAACTCTTACTGAGGCATGCGCCCTGGTGAGAAGGAGAACCTCACCTGGCCGCATTTGAAGGAGATGCTGAGGGACAAGTATTACCCCGATACCTACAAGGCCGAGATGGAGCGTCAGTTCTTGGCGCTCAAGCAGGGCAACCGTTCAGTGGACGAGTATGAGCGAGAGTTCATCCGTCTCGGGTCCTTCTTTCCCTATTTGGTGGACACCGAGGCGAAGAGGGCGAGACGCTTCCGTGATGGATTGCTGCCAGCGATCCGTCACCACATAGCGGGACATGGCGTTCAGTCTTACGCTGATGTTGTCGCCAAGGCCCAGGAGACAGAAGCCAGTCTCAGGATGGACCTGGTACAGCCGTCAGTACAGCCTCCAGTGTTGCCCCCGGCTCAGCCAGCGCCTGCCCAGCAGGCAAAGCCTAAGAATAAGAGGAAGTGGAAGGGTTAGCAGAATGACCTGAGGAACAGGCAGAGACAACCACAGATCCCACCATGTGGCACCTGCGGATGCCCACACCGCGGAGAGTGTCTTGTTGGACAGGACATTTTCTTACAACTATCGGAGGCCCGGATATAGCATCCGAAACTGCCCGGATAGGCAGCAGCAGCAGCAGCCACCGCAGCAGCCCGACAACAGCAGCAGCAGCAGCAGAGGCGAGGACAACAGGCATAGGTTTACGCCGTCGAGCAGGCCGAGGCAGAGCAGAACCCAGGTACTATGTATGGGATGATTATTTTGAATGATATGCTTATAATTTGCCTGTTCGACACTGGTGCGACGCACTCGTTTGTGTCAACTCGATGCACAGAGGCCATTGGAGTTCAGCCCATTAACATTGTCGACCCTCTTGGGGTGAGCCTAGCCTCAGGAAGGAAGATAGTGACGAGCTCCAAGGCAGAGGACCTTAACCTTAGTATTGGCGGCCGAATTTTGAAGGCCGAAGCCTATGTTATCGAGATGAGAGATTTCGACCTCATTTTCGCAATGGATTGGTTGACGCATTATCGAGTTGATATTCGTTTCCATGATTAGGAGGTTATTCTTCATCTCCCAAAAGACAGTCAGATCACGTTTTTCGGCTCGAAGACGCGAACCCTACCTCGTGTCGTTTCGATGGCGAAGGCGAGGAAGATTCTGCGCAGAGGAAATTGTCAGGGTTACTTGGTGAGCCTTGTTGAAGAAGGGTCGAGAGCACAGACACCTCATGACATTCCTGTTGTTCGTGAGTTTGTGGATGTGTTCCCGGATCAACTACCAGGAGGACCACCCAGCAGACAGGTAGAGTTCACCATTGATCTCGTGCCAGGAGCAGGACCGGTGTCAAAGGCACCCTACAGAATGGCTCCGAAGGAGTTGCAGGAGTTGAAAAGGCAGATCGAGGAGTTGTTGAAACTCGGTTTCATCTGACCGAGCGTCTCACCTTGGGGAGCACCCGTCCTATTAGTCAAGAAGAAAGACGGATCCATGAGAATATGCATCGATTACCGGGATCTCAATCGGTTAACGGTGAAGAATAATTATCCGCTCCCCAGGATAGACGACTTGTTTGACCATCTGAGAGGAGCTTGCGTATTTTCCAAGATCGATTTACGCTCAGGCTATCATCAGCTGAAGATTAAGGAGTCCAACGTAGCCATGACCGCTTTCCGGACGAGATATGGACACTATGAGTTCGTGGTTATGCCGTTTGGTCTATGATGGGTCTACTTCTAGATCTGGAGTAAACCGGTTGTTGTGAGCTTCAATCTTTTTGAACTGCCTTCAAATCGTTGCTAGACCGCCGCAAACACCTGCAAGAACCCAACGCCGGGAGAGGTCCCAGCGTCGGGCCTCCGACGCTCAAGTCAGTAAACAGAGGAGAGGAAGATGAAGCTCTGTGATGTAGAGCTGTAATGCATGTAGAAATGCATAGAATGCAGGGGAGAGAGCTGCTTTCAGAGAGCAGCAGCAGCAGAGAGATGGAAAGTGTATAGAATGAGTAGAGGTTAAGGTTTAGGGTTACCTCAGCCCCTTTATATAGAGGGAACTACATGTTTGAAGTACCCAAAATGCCCCGGTCGGTTTACCTGAAGTGTTCAAAATACCCTGGACGGTTCGCATTTCATCTACCTCCTAGTCAGCTAAAGATTCTTTATTATCCAATTACTGCCTCTAGATCATGCTCTTGTAGTCACAGAGATGTCCAGTAGTGGAGAGGTCTAGTACCAGAGACCTCTAGTCACGGAAACGTCTAGTAGCGGAGGTCTAGTAGCGGAGACCTCTTTTCAAGAAGACCTCAAGTCACGGAGACGTCTAGTAGCGGAGACCTCTAGTCACGGAGACGTCTAGTAGCGGAGAGGTCTAGTAGCGGAGACCTCTAGTCACGGAGACGTCTAGTAGAGAAGACGTCTAGTAGCGAAGACCTCTAGTCACGGAGACGTCTAGTAGCGGAGACCTCTAGTCACAGAGATGTCTAGTAGAGAAGACGTCTAGTAGCGGAGAGGTCTAGTAGCGGAGACCTCTAGTCACGGAGACGTCTAGTAGAGAAGACGTCTAGTAGCGGAGGTCTAGTAGGTCGAGACGAGTCTAGCAAGTCGAGATGACCTCTGGCAAGTCTAGCAGGTCGAGATGAGTCTTGCAAGTCGAGATGACCTCTGGAAAGTCTAGCAGGTCGAGATGACCTCTCGCAAGTCTAGTAGGTCGAGTTGACCTCTCGCAAGTCTAGCAAGTCGAAATGACCTCTACTTATCTTCTTAGAGCAGCTCGACCTTCTCATACTCAGTCACAGAGAGCATGTCTACTTCTCATACTTAGTCGTGTGGAGCTTCTCATACTCAGTCACAGAGAGCATGTCTACTTCCCATACTTAGTCGTGTGGAGCTTCTCATGCTAAGTAACCGAGAACTTCAAGTCTATTTCCCATACTTAGTTGTGTGGAGCTTCTCATACTCAGTCACAGAGAGCATGTCTACTTCCCATACTTAGTCGTGTGGAGCTTCTCATACTCAGTCACCGAGACCTTCAAGTCTACTTCTCATACTTAGTCGTGTGGAGCTTCTCATACTCAGTCACAGAGAGCATGTCTACTTCCCATACTTAGTCGTGTGGAGCTTCTCATGCTAAGTAACCGAGAACTTCAAGTCTATTTCCCATACTTAGTTGTGTGGAGCTTCTCATACTCAGTCACAGAGAGCATGTCTACTTCCCATACTTAGTCGTGTGGAGCTTCTCATACTCAGTCACCGAGACCTTCAAGTCTACTTCCCATACTTAGTCGTGTGGAGCTTCTCATACTCAGTCACGAGACCTTCAAGTCTCGTCTAGACCTCCTCAGGCTGCTCTTCCTCGGTTTCGCTCGGACCTCTTCATACTTAACTCCGGTTCACAAGTATGGCTATATCATCTAGGTCCCCCCAAAACTTACTCTACAGCGACTCAAGCTGTAGAGTAAGGTCAATAGCCTGGGAATTCTAGCATTGATCAGAGTTTGCAGTATTTGAATGGACGTCTTCGTCCCGTCGTAATTCTGTGTATTTTTTATTTGTTGGTTTTTCTAACTCGAGGACTCGAAATTGCTATGCTTTAGCATGTATCTTGTTTCCACATGTCGGATTAGTCAAAATTATTAGTTTCCATGGGCCCAACTCATTAAGCCCAACTCAAATGCTCAACACCGCTTTTCTTTCTCCTCGTCTTCACAATTAGTCTTTGACTCTTTATGTCGAGTTCTTTGAGAATCGTCTCCAAGTTCACACCAGTTCTTCCCCAGATTTCCTTCTCGACTTGCGAATTTCCTTCTCGACTTTCGATTTTACATGTTTTCCAATTTCGCTTTCTTCCCCTCGCGATTCTCTTCTCGTGATTTCTTTCTCGCAATTTTTCTAGTTCTCGATCTCGCAATTTCAGTCACGAATTTTTTCCAGCTCGCGCTTGCGATTTCACTCACGGACTTCTTGTCGACTCGCGATTGCGATTTTTCCCTGATTCTCATCGCACAATTCGAGATTTGTTACTGCTCACCATTTTCCCCCAATTCGCGGTGTCTTAGTCGCATTTAGCGATGTCGGTCATGGCTCGCGCCGAATTCGTGATGTATTGCTCATGACACACTAGTCCTGATTTGTACCTAACGGGTTAGTCACTATTTCTCATCATCCTGTGGTGTTCCCGTCACGATTTCATTTTTGGGTCGCGATTTGTCGGCGCCCATTGGTGTGCTATTCTCGATTTTCTCCTGGCTCGAGATTTCCCCCTCACGAGCTAATCGCGAATCTTTTAGACTCACGATGTGTTAGTGGTTATTTTACTCCGATTCGCAATGTGTTGATCGCGATCTGCTAATCGCGATGTGTCAGCCACGAGTGTGTTTTCTTTTGGTCGCGTTTTGTGCTTAATTAGAGGCGGGTTACGATTCTTCTACTGGGACTCATTGAGGCCTCGGTTTAATCGATTTGCGAGGTGTTGGTCCAAGCCTGTTAGTTGTGAGGCATCAGCCGAGCTGTGTTAATCTCCGAAAGGTTAGTAGTGAATTTTTTTCCTTTTTCGGTACTCCTGCTCGTGATATGTTAGGCTCCTGTACTGTTTTGTCATATTTGCTCTTGATACATATATTTTTTGTTTTTTGCTGCATCATTGATTAGCTTCAATTTGCTCGCACCTCTAATTGCAGTGATGGGTAGCGTCTCAAATTTCGCCATAGCCTGCTCAAGGCTTTTGTAACGGCTCGCAGATCGAATAATACCATACCCCGCTAGAGGATTTTGTTGCAGCTCGCAGCCCGTAGTTTCATATAGCTCTCCATATGTAAATAGTTTGCAACTTGCAGTTTGCAACGACTCCCAGTTTATTGATTAGTAGGCATTCCAGTGCGAAGTAGCTATAGTAACTTCTTGAAAATATTAAGTAAAGATAGCTAGAGAAACATTGTAATTCCCATAGCTCGTAATTCGATTATTTTTGAAGTTATGTAAGGTGTAGATGACCGTATAAACAATTGCTCATGTATGATTGCTGTTGCTGGTCGCGAAGACCATAATATTTTTACTCTTCCTTTTGCTCGAGGTTGCGATGACGCATATGTATTTGCACTTGTGTTTTGCTCTATGCTTGTATGCTTGGTTGTGAGGTGTTACTTATTTCTGCTAGATATCTTCAACAAAGAGTTGTTAGGTCGTGAAGACCATCTGTTTTTCAATCAAGTAGTTGCCATGACCATTAAGTTGTGCCTACTACTTTGCTAGGTCGATATGACCTCTAGCACCTCCACTATCAAGTCGAGACGAGCTCTTGCTCCTCTCTTGTTAGGTCGAGACGATCTCTAGCAAGTCTAGCAGGTCGAGATGAGCTTCTAGCTCTTCTTCTGTCAAGTCTAGACGAGCTCTTGCTCCTATCTTATTAAGTCGAGATGACCTCTAGCAAGTCTAGCAGGTCGAGATGAGCTTCTAGCTCCTCCTCTGTCAAGTCTAGATGAGCTCATGCTCCTATCTTGTTAAGTCGAGACGACCTCTAGCACCTCCACTATCAAGTCGAGACGAGTTCTTGCTTCTCTCTTGTTAGGTCGAGACGACCTCTAGCAAGTCCAGCAGGTCGAGATGAGCTTCTAGCTCCTCTTCTGTCAAGTCTAGACGAGCTCTTACTCCTATCTTGTTAAGTCGAGACGACCTCTAGCAAGTCTAGCAGGTCAAGATGAGCCTCTAGCTCCTTCTCTGTCAAGTCTAGATGAGCTCTTGCTCATATCTTGTTAAGTCGAGACGACCTCTAGCAAGTCTAGCAGGTCGAGATGAGCTTCTAGCTCTTCCTCTGTCAAGTCTAGATGAGCTCTTGCTCATATCTTGTTAAGTCGAGACGACCTCTAGCAAGTCTAGCAGGTCGAGATGAGCTTCTAGCTCATGTTAGTTCCTTTTTGCAATCAAATCTCCCATTCTGCTTTTTATCCTCAACACTATCCTCGCCTAACCCAGCTTACGAGTTGTTCAAAGTTGTAATCAGCGAGCAACTCTAGGCAACGTAGAGTAGTTTTAACTTAGAAAAATTTTCAATTCATGATCTCGTCTAACCATGCTTGCGAGCTGTTCCAACGTTGGAGACCACCCAGCTCCTCAAAAGCCTTAATCATGGTGGATTTTGATTTCGAGCACTCGCCCAACCCAAGTCTAGGATTGTTCAAAACAAGTGACCACCCAGCTCTTGAAAAGCCTTAGTCATGGTGGAGTTTGATTTTAAACACTTGCCTAACCCAAGTCTAGGATTGTTCAAAACAAGTGACAACTGGAGTTTGATTTTAAACACTTGCCCAACCCAAGTCTAGGATTGTTCAAAACAAGTGACCACCCAGCTTTTCAAAAGCCTTAGTCTTGGTGGAGTTTGATTTCAAACACTTGCCCAACCCACGTCTAGGATTGTTCAAAACAAGTGACCATCCAGCTTTTCAAAAGCCTTAGTCATGGTGGATTTTGAGATGATGATTTCAAACACTTGCCCAACCCAAGTCTAGGATTGTTCAAAACAGGTGACCACCCAGCTTTTCAAAAGACTTAGTCATGGTGGACTTTGAGATGATGATTTCAAACACTTGCCCAACGCAAGTCTAGGATTGTTCAAAACAAGTGACCACCCAGCTTTTCAAAAGCCTTAGTCATGGTGGATTTTGACTTCAAACACTTGCCCAACTCAAGTCTAGGATTGTTCAAAACAATTGACCACCCAGCTTTCCAAAAGCCTTAGTCATGGAGGATTTTGAGATGATCGACTTCGTAGTCGTCTTCAGCTTCGTAGCTGTTTTAGAAACTTAAGTCATTCTCTCTTATAGACTAGTGACTCCTTTGGATTTAGAGCTAGGCCTCTCTAGCGATGATTGCATATAAGTCTCACTTAGTTGTATATAAGTCACGAAAGTCGCTCTTCCACCTAACTGAAGGTCTCTAAGTCGTCCATAGTGATCTCAACTCGTCATGAGTTGCAACACCCCGCTACTTAGGGCCAATTTTTGGCAAATTTACCTTTCAAAAATGCTTATAAATTTTTCGAAATCGTTTGCAAACTATCTCGGGATGTCGCTAAAAACTTATCTGCTTTAAAAATCCGTTTTCTTTAAACTGGGTCTATCTACTGGTTTAGACTTAAAGAAAATCAGATTAAATGTTTTATCGAATCAAGCATATAAAACTAGCCCCGTCCGTACTGGCGAACCGGGCGAACCGGGTAAAACCTTTACGTCTGGAAATACGGTCATGCAAGTTCGAAATAAAAGCAAACATAGCGGAAGTCTGAAAATGCATGGTTATAATAGTTATACAAAACATAGTAAACAAATGTCCCTGGAACGGCTCGCTGCGCAAAATCCACGACCACAACCACCACAACTGCCCTCACGCTTGCCCGCTGACCCTGTCATCTGAAAAACATAATGGGGGTGAGTACTGGTCCTCTTGTACTCTATAAAAACCCAGGCTAGTGTAAACAACAATAATAATAATGATATCACAGTACTAGTATGCATAGTTAAACTGAAATCTCCTGGATACTATGGCCGGTAACTGTAATCTCCCGGACACTCTGGCCGGTAACTCCCGGACTCTCTGGCCGGTACCGTGTGCACACTCTGATGGTATATTTAAGGCGAACAGGGCCACCACCAGAACTTAGGGGAGGGCAACTCGACCTCGACCCCAAGCGGATAAAACTCATATACATACCTGAACATGATATCGACTATTATACTCAATGTATAACCCAGACTGGGTCCCCACCTGGTTTGCTTTGAAAATTCGTAAGTGCGGCTGTACTGGTAGCTGACTCCTCAAGCTACATAAAAATATAAGCAAACAAATATACAAAGTACTATGCTCGTCATATGGTCAATAATATGCTAGGATGCTCTACTCTATCAGATTACTCTTCCGGATATAAAAACTCTTTAAGGGTTCGCTAAAATAACTCTAAGTTCGGAAATTAGACTGATAAACTCAACTGGACTGGTTTGGCTTGGAAAAATACTTAAATTTTGGAATATGACTCGGACCGAAAATCACGAACCAAAACTGACTCATCAGGTAACCCTGATGAGTCATAAGGTGTCTGTGCTCTTGATCCTTCTTCAACAAGGCTCATCAGGTAACCCTGACAATCTCCTCTGTGCAGAATCTTCCTCGCCTTCGCCATCGAATTGAAACGAGGTAGGTTTCGCGTCTTTGAGCCAAAAAACGTGATCTAACTGTCCTTCGGAAGATGAAGAACAACCTCCCGGTCGTGGCAACGAATATCCGCTCGATAACGCGTCAACCAATCAATACCGAGAATGAGGTCGAAATCCCTTATCTCGATAACATAAGCTTCGGCCTTCAAGATTCGGCCGCCAATACTAAGGTTAAGGTCCTCTGCCTTTGAGCTCGTCACTATCTTCCTTCCCGAGGCTAGGCTCACCTCGAGAGGGTCGACAGTGTTGATGGGCTGAACTCCAATGGCCTCTACACATCGGGTTGACACAAACGAGTGCGTCACACCAGTGTCCAGCAGGGCAAATATAGGCACATCATTCAAAATAATCATCCCAGACATAGTACCTTGGTTCTGCTCTGCCTCAGCCTGCTCAACTGCATAAACTTATGCCTGTTGTCCTCGCCTCTGCTGCTGCTGCTGCTGTCGGGGCGGCTGCTGCTGCTCCTGTCTATCTTGACAATTCTGGATGGTATGTCTGGGCCTCCGACAGTTGTAGCAAAAATTCTGTCCGGCAAGACAGTCTCCACGGTGCGGGCGTCCGCAGGTGCCACATGGTGGGATCTGTGGCTGGCTCTGCCTGTCCTCCGGTCATTCTGCTGAACCTTCCACTTCCTCTTGTTATTAAGCTTCGCCTGCTGGACAGGCGCTGGCTGAGCCGGGGGCAATGCCGGATACTGAATTGGGGGCAACACTGGAGGCTGAACTGACCGGTGTACTTGATCCATTCTGAGACTGGCATCTGTCTCATGGGCCCTGGCGACAACATCGGCATAAGACTGGACGCCATGTCCCGCTACATGGTGACGGATCGCTTGCAGCAGCCCGTCACAAAAGCGTTCCGCCTTCTTCGCCTCGGCATCCACCAAATAGGGAACGAAGGACCCGATACGAACAAACTCCCGCTCATACCCATCCACTGAGCGGTGGCCCTACTTAAGCGCCAAGAACTGATGCTCCATCTCAGCCTTGTAGGTATTCGGGTAATACTTATCCCTCAGCATCTCCTTGAACTGCTGCTATGTGAGGTTTTCCTTCTCACCAGGGCGCATGCCCCAGTAGGAGTTCCACCATAGCCTGGCGTCTCCAGTCATCTGGACTTGGGCACACAGGATGCTGTGCCTCTCGGAGCACTTGATGATCTCTAAAATAGCCTCGAGACCCTGAATCCACTCATCAACAAGGCGAGGATCTCCCTGTCCCGTAAATTTGTCGGGATTGTAGCCGCAGAACTGAGCGACTACCTCTGCCTGAGTCATCTCCCGCTGAGCCTGATTCGAACGGCGTGCCATCTGAATAATAAGCCGCATAACTTACTCAGACCGAAAGATAGACTTAGCATAATTGAGAAACAAATGCTGAATTCTGGATAAAGGCACAAATTTGTTGACGAGTTGCTATCTCGACAAGCTAGAGTTCGACTAGAGTTCTGAATTCTGATGGATGATAGATCTGATACTGCTAGGAGTCTTATACTGGTTTGAACATCTAGAGTTCGGATTATCTGAATCCTATTGAGCATAGACTTAGTCCAGTTTCCTTATATAAACTTCGAAAAATTTAACAGCATGCACTTACCTAGTAGTCGGCGCGGCGTGAGTGTGGTATGGTCGGGTTTTTGTAAAATTTTTCTGTCTCTTCAAGTATTCAGATGCACAAAAGGTGCTCTGATACCAACTGCAACACCCCGCTACTTAGGGCCAATTTTTTGCAAATTTACCTTTCAAAAACGCTTATAAATTTTTCGAAATCGTTTACTATCTCGGGATGCCGCCAAAAACTTATCTGCTTTAAAAATCCGTTTTCTTTAAACTGGGTCTATCTACTGGTTTAGACTTAAAGAAAATCAGATTGAATGTTTCATCGAATCAAGCATATAAAACTAGCCCCGTCCGTACTGGCGAACCGGGTAAAACCTTTAAGTTTAAAAATACGGTCATCCAAGTTCGAAATAAAAGCAAACATAGCGGAAGTCTGAAAATGCGTGGTTATAATAGTTATACAAAACATAGTAAGCAAATGTCCCTGGAACGGCTCGTTGTGCCAAATCCACGACCACAACTACCACAACTGCCCTCACGCCTGCCTGCCGATCCTGTCATCTAAAAAACATAATAGGGCTGAGTACTAGTCCTCTTGTACTCCATAAAAACCCACGCTAAAGTAAACAACAATAATAATAGTGACATCACAGTACTGGTATGCATAAGTAAACTGAAATCTCCCGGACACTATGGCCGGTAACTGTAATCTCCCGGACACTGGCCGGTAACTCCCGAACTCTCTGGTCGGGACAGTGTGCACACTCTGATGGTATATTTAAGGTGAACTGGGCCACCACCAAAACTTAAAGGAGGGAAACTCGGTCTCGACCCCAAGCGGATAAAACTCATATACATACCTGAACATGATATCGACTATTATACTCAATGTATAACCCAGACTGGGTCCCCACCTGGTTTGCTTTGAAAATTCGTAAGTGCGGCTGTGCTGGTAGCTGACTCCTCAAGCTACATAAAAATATAATCAAACAAATATACTAAGTACTATGCTCGTCATATGCTCAATAATTTGCTAGAATGCTCTACTCTATCAGATTACTCTACCGGATATAAAGGAACGCTCTAAGGGTTCGCTAAAATAATTCTAAGTCCGGAAATTTGACTGATAAACTCAACTGGACTGGTTTGGCTCAGAAAAATACTTAAATTTCGGAATATGACTTGGACCGAAAATCACGAACCAAAACTGACTCAAATCGGCCGGTTCGATGGCTGGCCGGACCGCCGGCTCGCTGAGCGCCGGGCGGTTAGGTGCTCACTCGGACTGACCGGCATTGGTCCTGCGTCGGGCCTGTTGGGCCCTTGGCGCGGTGCTGGCACTGCTAGGGTGCGACCAGGTGCGGTCCTAGGCGCTGCTGGGTGCGGCCAGAGGCTGCTGGCGCGAGCACGGGCACAACTGGTGCCACTCAGGTGCGACTAGTCACTACCGAGGCTGTCTAAGGCTCTGGCATGCTACTGGGCACGGCCGAACTCGGGTCTGGCACGACTAGTGAGGACAGATGCGACCCGTGCGGACTCTGGCGCAGCTGGGGCTGTTTGGGTGCTGCCGGGCGACCCTGGACACGCGGGCATGCTGCTGGGCACGTCCCGGGCCAACTGAGCCATGAAACACCACTCGGGTTCACTGGGCACGGCACTGAACACTCGGGTGTGCGGCTGGCACGGCCCGAGGTCGACTCCGCACGGCACAAGTGACTGGCTTGAGGCCACGCACGCACTGAGGCTGGGACAAAGCTACCGGGCGCTGTCGGAGGTGCTTGGGCGCTGCTGGCGCCGAGACCTCGATCACTGGCACGGACTGGCCACACTAAGTCACCGAACTAACATGCTCAACTTAATAATTCACTTATGGCCGAATGAAATACATCAAAAATCATTATTATTGAGGTTAGAAAATTGGCTAAATACACGCATGCATATATACTTGGTTCGAGATTAGGGCTTACATCTTAAAAAATTAGGGCTTACATTTTTAAGCTACTAAAAACGGCCTAACCATGCATGCATCATAAAATCCGAAATTAGGGGATTACATCTTAAAAAATTCGGAACTTCGTATTATGAACGTGCATGGCCTCATTTTCTTACATGATAATTCCTACTTTATCATGTATAAGCTGGGAAAAATGATAAGTATGAGCTTACCTTGCTCGAACTCAAGAATGGTGCTAAGGACCCTTGCTCGTGCAACTCGCGGCCCAGGGAGTCCTTTGGCTCGACTTGAGCTAAATGGTTGGGATTAACGAGTTCAAGAGACTTATAAAAATCCAAACAATGCTTGGAAGATGATAAATCCCAAGAAAACACGATGGAACTAAGTGAAGCCCGTGATCTTCCTCTTCCGAGCCTAGTGCGCGCGCGAGAATGGACCAAGGCCTTCTCTCGGTTTTCTTGCTATTTTCCCTCAAAATACTTAGGTGTTTTAAGATGTCCAAGAGCTTAAACACATCAGGAGGGAGTGTCTTATATAGAGTGAAGGGGCGGAGGTCACAAGGTCTTCAAGTGGAGACAAGGATGGGCTCTCCTCTTTTCACGCGCATGCGGCTTGGTGGGTGGTCTTGGGACTGATTTGCACGGTCTTAGAGGATAAAATGGAGGACTTCCAGACCACAAATGCTGGTGGAGAGATTCTGGTAAGGTCACTAACACCAAGGGGGAACATACACTTACACAACATATTAAAATAATGGATGTGCCCATCACCCACTTAGGCTAATCATACTTTGACTTTCCTTAAACCATATTAGGGATGTATTAAGCTCAATTAGTCTCCCATCAGCTCCAGAATATTCGCATGGACTTGGGCCATAGACTTGGGCCGAAAAAAATGAACTCACTTGGGCTCAAAATGCCACTCGCATGGGCTAGGCGCGCGGCCTCGCACGCGGCCTGCTGGGCTGGGCGTGTGTGATCCTTGGGCTGGGAAAAAGGCCATAGCTTGGGCCGAGAAACAGTACCTCTTAGGGCTGAGTGATGACCAATCCAAGAGTCAAAAATACTTAGAAAAATATTCCATACATGCATGCACGGACTAGGGCACGGAAAATGGTTGGGCGTGCGGCTTGGGCGCGACTTTTGGCTTGGGCTCGGTATTCACTTGGGCCGAGACTAGGACTTAGTCCATTGCTGAAAATGGATGTCTAAACACTTATAGAAATTCTATAAGTGTTCGTCCATAACATGGGCACTCGAACTCGGTGAGGCGCGCGGCCTTGGGCGCGAGGACTCGAACCTTTGCACGAGCTCGATGCGTGGTTCCTCTCGACCGAGTGACTTGATCTAAGGCTCAATAAAATGATCTCATACTTAGAAAAATTCTAATAAGGCTATGAGCACGACTAGGCTCGAACAAAACTCGGGACGGCTAGGGCTCGAGACTTGACTAGGTGCGAACTAGGCGCGAGGCTTGTGACCGAACGACTCGGTTCCGGACACGGCTCAACTTGGACGATATATCGAAACATACTCGGTTCCGATAATTCGTTAATTGGAATAATTAATCCCGACTGAATAAAATCCATTTCTAAAAATAAATGGACAGGAATTAATAACTGGAATTTAATAGCTGAATTAACTGGGCTCGGAACTCAAGACGAGCAATATTAATGAGAGGAAATAGTCCAAACTCGAAACTAAAAACTGATCACACTTATTAATACAAAATTTGGCTATTACATGAGTGCCTCTAGATCGTCTAGAGTGATTCCAACTCAGTATGAGTGCCTCTAGATCGTCCAGAGTGATCTCAACTCGTCATGAGTGCCTTTAGCTCGTCCAGAGTGATCTCAACTCGTCATGAGTGCCTTTAGATCGTGCAGAGTGATTCCAACTCGTCATGAGTGCCTCCAAATTGTCCAGAGTGATCCCAACTCGTCATGAGTGTCTCTAGGTAGTCCAGAATGACCACAACTCGTCATTAGTGTCTCTAGGTAGTCCAGAATGACCCCAACTCATCATGAGTGCCTCCAGGTAGTCCAGAATGACCCCAACTCGTCATGAGTGTCTCTAGGTAGTCCAGAATGACCCCAACTCGTCATGGGCATCTCTAATTAGTTATTTCTCTATATTTCTTTGCCCTTCACCAATTGTCATTGGTGAGGGCCTATTGCTCTGCGTCTCAGCAAAATAACTGGCTCTTCCCCTCAAAGGGTGAAGGTAGCTCCTCTTCCATACGCGCTCATGAAGGCGCGTGAGAATCAAACGGTGGCATCCCTTTTACAGAGATAAAAAACTCAAGGTTGAGAACCACCAAAGGTTTCCTTCCTCTTCATATCCCCCACAACTCCTCACTCAAATTCCTCTACACACTTCCCTTCTCAACCATCTCAGACAGATCAGAACTAGGTGCAAAGCTCTTAGTTCCTTCAAGAGCTCCCCACAGACGGCGCCAAATGATGGGTCTACTTCCAGATCTAGAGTAAACCGGTTGTTGTGAGCTCCGATCTGTTTGAACCGCCTTCAAATCGTTGCTAGACCGCCGCAAACACTTGCAAGAACCAAACGCCGGGAGAGGTCCTGGCGTCGGGCCTCCGACGCTCAAGTCAGTAAACAGAGGAGAGAAAGATGAAGCTCTGTGATGTAGAGCTATAATGCATGTAGAAATGCATAGAATGTGGGGGAGAGAGCTGCTCTCAGAGAGCAGCAGCAGCAGAGAGATGGAAAGTGTATAGAATGAGTAGAGGTTAGGGTTTAGAGTTACCTCAGCCCCTTTATATAGAGGGAACTACATGCTTGAAGTACCCAAAATGCCCCGGTCGGTTTACCTGAAGTGTCCAAAATACCCTGGACGGTTCGCATTCCATCTACCTCCTAGTCAGCAAAAGATTCTTTATTATCTATTACTGCCTCTAGATCATGCTCTTGTAGTCACAGAGATGTCCAGTAGTGGAGAGGTCTAGTAGCAGAGACCTCTAGTCACGGAGACGTCTAGTAGAGAAGACGTCTAGTAGCGGAGGTCTAGTAGCGGAGACCTCTATTCAAGGAGACCTCTTGTCACGGAGACGTCTCGTAGCGGAGACCTCTAGTCACGGAGACGTCTAGTAGCGGAGACCTTTAGTAGAGAAGACGTCTAGTAGTGGATACCTCTAGTCACGGAGACGTCTAGTAGCGGAGACCTCTAGTCACAGAGATGTCTAGTAGAGAAGACGTCTAGTAGCGGAGACCTCTAGTCACGGAGACGTCTAGTAGAGAAGACTTCTAGAAGCGGAGACCTTTAGTCACGGAGACGTCTAGTAGAGAAGTCGTCTAGTAGTGAAGAGGTCTAGTAGCGGAGACCTCTAGCCACGGAGACGTCTAGTAGGTCGAGACGAGTCTAGCAAGTCGAGATGACCTCTTGCACGTCTAGCAGGTCGAGATGAGTCTAGCAAGTCGAGATGACCTCTGGTAAGTCTAGTAGGTCGAGATGAGTCTAGCAAGTCGAGATGACCTATGGCAAGTCTAGCAGGTCGAGATGACCTCTCGCAAGTCTAGTAGGTCGAGATGACCTCTCGCAAGTCTAGCAAGTCGAGATGACCTCTAGCAGGTCTAGCAGGTCGAGATGACCTCTACTTATCTTCTTAGAGCAGCTCGACCTTCTCATACTCAGTCACAGAGAGCATGTCTACTTCTCATACTTAGTCGTGTGGAGCTTCTCATACTCAGTCATAGAGAGAATGTCTACTTCCCATACTTAGTCGTGTGGAGCTTCCATACTCAGTCACAAAGAGCATATACTTCCCATACTTAGTCGTGTGGAGCTTCTCATACTCAGTCACCGAGACCTTCAAGTCTACTTCCCATACTTAGTCATGTGGAGCTTCTCATACTCAGTCACCGAGACCTTCAAGTCTCGTCTAGACCTCCTCAGGCTGCTCTTCCTCGGTTTTGCTCAGACCTCTTCATACTTGACTCCGGTTCACAAGTATGGCTATATCAGTCTAAGTAACGCGCCATCGGTGTTTGTGGACTTGATGAATCGTGTGTTCCATCAGTATTTAGACCGATTTGTTATCGTCTTCATTGATGACATTCTGGTCTACTCCAGGAGTTTGGAGGAGGATGAGCAGCATCTGAGGGTTGTTCTCGGGACCATTAGATGAGAAAAACTGTATGCCAAGTTATCCAAGTGCGAATTTTAGCTGAAGAGAGTGGCATTCTTAGGCCACATCATCACAGAGAGAGGCATAGAGATTGCCGCAGTTCGGGACTGGTCAGCGCCCAGAAGTCCCACCGAGGTCCGTAGTTTTCTCGGTTTAGCAGGGTATTATCGCAGATTTATCGAGGGATTTTCGGAGATTGCCCTCCCCTTATCCAAGTTGACGAGGAAATCTGTGAAGTTTGAGTGGACGAGTCGTTGTGAGGAGAGCTTTCAGGAGCTCAAGAAGAGGCTTACGACGACTCTAGTGCTGACTATTTTGGATCCTACTCGAGGTTTCACCATCTATAGTGATGCTTCGAAGGAGGGTCTTGGGTGTGTGCTTATGCAAGGTGGCCAAGTCATCGCGTATGCTTCATGTCTGTGGAAGCCACACGAGCAGAATTACCCTACGCACGACCTAGAGTTGGCAGCGATTGTTCACGCACTCAAGATTTGGTGGCATTATCTGTATGGTGGTCGGTGTGAGATCTTTACCGATCACAAGAGTTTGCAGTATATTTTCACACAGAAGGAGCTCAACATGCGCCAAGGGCGATGGTTGGAGTTTGTGAAGGATTATGACTGCACCATACAGTACCATCCGGGGAAGGCGAACGTGGTAGCAGATGCCCTAAGCCGAAAGGTGAGGGGTGAGTTGGCTTGTTCTATCACCCAGCAGCGCCAACTTATCAACGAGTTTTCCCAGATGCAGATTGAGGTCGTCGACTCACATCCTAAGGATATTTCGGGGAGTGTTAGCTGGATGCGAGTTCAGCCCATGCTGAGAAACAGAATCCGGCAGGAACAGTCTTGCGATCAGTTCATTCGCACCATCGAAGCGAAGGTTCACGCCGGAGGAATAGAGGTCTTTTACCGAGGCACAAATGGAGCCTTGGAGTTCAGAGGCCGCATTGTCGTGCCAAAAGTCGGGACTTTACGCAAGGAAATCCTGACTGAGGCCCATAGTGCGCCATATCTAGCCCACCCTGGGAGTACCAAGATGTACCACGACTTGAAAAGGTCGTTCTGGTGACGAGGGATAAAGAGAGATGTAGCAGACTTCGTGAAGAAGTGTTTGGTCTGTCAGCAAGTTAAGGCTGAGCACAAGAGTCCCATAGGTCTGCTACAGCAACTTGAGATTCCCAGTTGGAAGTGGGAAGAGGTTACCATGGACTTCGTCACAGGGCTACCTAAGTCGTCCGAGCATCACGACGCAATCTGGGTAGTGGTAGACAGGCTGACAAAATTCGCACACTTTTTGCCTGTGACGATGACCATGTCGATGGATCAGTTAGCCGAGATATATACCCGTGGGATCATTCGGCTCCACGGAGTGCCTGTTATGATCATATCCGATCGAGATCTCAGATTCACTAGCAGATTCTGTGAGAGTTTGCAAGAGGCAATGGGCACCCAGTTGAAGTTCAGTTCGGCTTACCATCCAGAGACAGACAGCTAGTCTGAAAAGACAATCCAGACGCTCGAGGATATGCTCCGAGCCTTGATTCTGGACAGAGGTGCTAAGTCGGAGAAGTGGTTGCCACTAGTCAAGTTCGCCTACAACAACAGTTATCAGGCTTCGATCCAGATGGCTCGCTACGAAGCACTCTACGGCCGCAAGTGTCGTTCGCCCCTTTATTGGGATGACGTCGGAGAGCGACGAGTACTCGGTCCGAAGTTGATCGAGGAGATAGTTGAGCAAGTAGCCTGGATCCGAGAGAGGCTCGAGTCAGTCCTGAGTCGGCAAAAGTCCTCAGCCAACAAGCATAGACGAGAGATGCATTTTGAGCCCGGAGATCATGTCTTCCTGAAGGTTCGACCGATGAGAAGTGTCGTTCGTTTCGGGAAGAGAGGAAAGTTGCATCCTCGCTACATAGGTCCGTTCGAGTTTCTCAAGCAAGTGGGCGAAGTAGCCTATTGAGTAGCCCTGCCTCCTGAGTTGGCTAGCATGCATAACGTGTTTCACGTTTCGATATTATGACCGTACGTGTGCGATCCCGAGCATGTGCTTTAGCACAATGAGATTCAGCTTCAACCAGATTTGACTTACGAGGAGCAGCCGGTAGCAGTTCTGGGCCGCAAGGTTCTTCGGCTCAAGAACCGAGATGTTCCCCTCGTTCGTATCAAATGGAATCGCCACGGAGATTCAGATGCCACTTGGGAGCGCGAAGCAGAGATTAGAACTCGTTTTCCAGATTTTGAGTTCTGATATGTACCTAGTTGTATGTATTCTCCAGTTTTAGTATTTCCGAGGACGGAAATATTTTTAAGGGAGATAGATTGTAATAGCCCAATTATTAATAAAAGTGACAGTTTAGTTCCGAGTTTGAAATATTTTCCTTTTAATAATATCGCTCGTTTCGAGTTCTGAGCCCAGTTATTTAGCTATTCAATTCCAGTTGTTAATTACGGTCCATTTATTTTTAGAAATGAATTTTATTCAGTCGGGATTAATTTTTCCAAGTTGACGAATAATCGATACCAAGTATGTTTCGATAAATCGTCCAAGTCAAGCCGTGTCCGGAACCGAGTCGTTCGGTCATGAGTCTCGCGCCTAGTTCGCGCCTAGCCAAGTCTCGAGCCTTATTAGTCCCGAGTCTTGATCAAGCCTTATTCGCTTGTAAGTCTTACTTAGAAGTTTTTTAAGTATAAGATTGTAGCGCCCTGTTCGTTTATGAAATATTTTGGATTTTTATTTAATATTATTGTTATTATTTTTATTATTATTATTATTATTATTTTATTTTAAATGCCGAATTGTCAATTAAATGCTTAAATGTATATTATTATTTAATTAATTAATGTGTGTAATATATATATATATAAATATTATGTCGATTTTATTTTAAATTGTTGATCGTTGGAATCGAGCCGTTAAATTTTATTTATTGAGGAAGCGGGATTATATTTTCAGTTTTATCGAGCCCGAGAACCCGCGAGCCCATCTAGCGAACTGGGAGCCGGCCCAGCTTGGCCCGGCCCAACAAACCCTTTTCTTTTTCCTCTCTGTTTTTCACGTGTGAGTGGTGAGATTATTTAGCTTGGGCATCAAGATTTTTTTTTAACCCTAAACCTCTCGGTTAAAACGTACGCGCCTCAATCTCTCAAGACCACCACAACCTTTTCTTCTCTCTATTTCTGATCTTTATCTGTCAAAATCTCTCGCTCGATCATTTACAGAGAAGGGAAAACTCATCATCTCTCGCTCGCTTTGTCCTTTTACCGATCGTGACACCCTCATCGCCATCATCATCCAATCATCACCATCAGTCTCGATGTCATCTCTGCCATTGCAGCAGCAACCGGCGACCAACAACAACCCGGTGAGCCCTCCTCTTCCGGCGATCCGCAACACCTCCGCAGCGACTAGACCTCCCGGCGAGCCGCTGCTCCCTCTTTCCTCCGTGCGCAGACGACCTCGCACAGTAACGCCGGCAAGCGACCACCGCCGCTCCTCCACGCGCGACCCCTGTTTCGAGTTTTTTCGGCGAGTTCGAGCAGTCCACGAACTTTGGACGTCGAGACCTCCTCTGTCCATGGTCCTTGTCGCGTCCCTGCACCTCCGGTGAGCTGTCGCAAAGTCCCTGTTCACGAACAACCGCTACTCGCCGCTGTACAGCGCCACCACGAGCCGCGATCCTCCTCCTTGCGCCGCCGCGACCAGACCACTTTCGGTGACCTCGCGCAGCGATTGGCGAGCATCCTTCGCGGCCGATGACTTGCTACTCTTTCTCGTGGCAGCGACTCATTTCCGAAAGCGACTTCCCTCACGCACGTCGAGCTCTTTCACCGCTGTTCACCGTCGTCGAGCCCGTTCGAACCCTTCTCGCCCGTTTTTTTCGAGACGGTATCGAGTCTCGACTTCCCGTTTATTTTACGTAATTATCGTTGTGTTATATGATGATATGTGAATTCGTATAAGTTATGTGATTATGTTTTCGATATATGTGTTCGATTAGAGAATATGTGAAAATCGTGAATTTATATGAAAGATATAATTTTATGTGTCGTTTATGTTGTTCGGGATCTCTTCAATTATGAGAAATTGAACGAGACCTCGAAAGTCATGTAAGTCAGTGGATATTGGAACAAAGTCAAGTCTTTGGTCTTACGAGAATGCCTCGGACGAGAAATTTCATGTTATGAATTAATTGCTAAGTTGTCGAGCATGTTGCTGTTTTGGTGTTTGAATTTTTAAAAATCGCACACTGCTCGGAATGACTTGAAATTTTGAGGAATAAGTTATATGTTATTTTACAGCCTTGTATAAAAATTCGTAATTTGTAGAGGCCTGTAGCTATTTTTAATAATTAAAGTGAATTCTAATCAGAATATTGTTTAATGCTTAATAAATTGGTTCTTGATTCAAATTAGTTGAAATTTTGATATGTTGTACCCCTGATGTGTTTATATGCTGTGTTAAATTTTTAGAATTTTTGGACTAAATTTGATATGGCTAATAGTTTAATTGCTGTTTCTTCTAAAAACGGTATGAATTACCATAAATCGGTTTGTGCATGAAATATTCTGAAACTTGACTAAGATGCCTATTTCATGTGTAGAATCATGCTGTTAAAAGATGAAAATTTTTGGAGTTCAGTTTAGTGCTGTTTTGATTTAACTTTGATAATTGTTGAATCTTCTGTGAATTTTTTTAAAGTAGCACAGTTAATGTCCAAGGCTGAGATTTTTACATGTTGTGTATACCATGCTGTAGGTTGTGAGGTGAAATATTTAAGTCCTGATTCATTCATTAGGCTCAGATATAAATTCATGTGTGTTTTTGCTGATTTCTTGTAGGAATTTTATAAATTAATGTGTTTTGAGTTTAAAGCTGAAAATTTATGGTTTTACTTATTTCTGGAAGATGTAATTTTTTGTAAAATTTCAGAGCTTAATTCATAGGATAGCCTGACCATCTATTTTCATGTGATTAATGATTACTATTTTCGAAACACGATTTTGAAATGAAAAGTTGGGAATCGGCTTGCTTTTCGTTTTGATGTGAGTTTGACATGGTCAATCCTTAGATGGATTTATGTGAACTCCCTTATGTGGTTTGGTCGAGTTTAGTGCCGAGTCTTAATGTTCCAACATCCACAGAACTTCACGAACTACTTAGTCGAAACAAGTTCGACTAGGTCTGTTTTGTGTTTTCCGTTTAAAGTCAAGATAGATGTTGATTGTAGTATCTTGACTCAATGTAGGTAATTGAGGAGTCCAGCCTCGACCTACTTCCATTGCTTTGAGTTATTATCAATCCGGAATCCAGGTGGGTTGTTATTCTAAAATTATCTGTGCAATGTGTGTTAAATATGTTTACTGTTTTGGCGTGATCTATGTATGAATGTGAATATGTAGCCTATCGATGTGAGCTATTATGATGGCCATCGGTACGGTTGTCCCCATCGATGTAATACGGTTGCCTTATGAGGCAAGTCTCCGTAAAGACCTATTATGAAAGGCCATGTCCTTGCGTGGCACGTACTCTCGCCGTTAGGGTAATGAATCCCCTTTCCGCGACTATTATGAAAGATGTGCACAGGAGTATTTATGTTATGATGGAGACGTGACATATGTGTATTGTTTATGTTCATGCTGCAACCATGCCTATTAACATATTATTAAATGTGCATTGCATGGTGTGAGTACGAAAGTTAACTGTACTCACTCCCACCTGCTCGTAACTGATGCAGGTTAAGTAGTGGCGCGTGACGAGACAAGACGGGTGGTGGTCATTGCTCATTATGCTTATTAATTATGCTTATTAAATTGCTTCCGCTTATTTATGAACTATGTTGGTATTGAACTTGTTGGATTGGATTTTGAACTTGTTCATGTTGTAAAACTTTCGGATTTAGTTTACGATGAAAAACCCTACTTGATATATGATTGAGTTTGATCTGATGTTAAATTTATCGATTTGTGGTTAATGAAAACCGTTGAAAATCGGGTAATGAATCCCCGTAGTTCAGTTATGACTTGAACTGTATTTATGAAAGGAATGAGTAACGTCAAAATTTATGATTCGAAAAATAAGTTTCGATAACTTTTACCTTGATTTTTGGAAAAGCCATGGGTTTTCTTTAAGAATCGATTGGGGCGTTACAGTTTGGTATCAGAGCCAGTCTGCGTTTCTGTAGACTGGCATATATGTGAAAACGTGTTTATATGCTTAGACCTTATATTATGACCACTCGTCTTCGTCACGCCGCACTGCTTAAGGTATGTGTTTAAATAAGTATCAATGAAAATACTTATGTTATGAAATGTGAATTTGTGTTTTGCCTAAGTAGTAATAAGACTGCTTAGGATATGAAATGATGAATTTGGGGCTTAAGATCTATCCACCTTCGTTTTAAATTCGAACTCTAGTGTTTGATGTTGAACTCTAGTGATATAGAGTTAAGTTCGGACTCTAGAGGTTCCTCGCTATGAGGTTCAGTTTGTTGTTATCGAGATAAGTTATGCCCATAACAGTTTTCCTTGCTATGTAATTATATTAAGTTTCTTCAAGGGAAGACCCGGTCAATGAGAACTGGGAATGTATTCGCCCTCTTCGGACCTTTGCCAGGTTTCGAAATTTATGAGATGAGTCAATATCTTATAGGCTGTCATTTTTATGGATGTTTATGGACTCTTTTCAACCTCTGGTGTGTGTTATGTGGTTAATATCTCTTGTGCCTTAGTAAGGGTGAGTTCATGCTAGCTCGAAGTATGGTTAGTTGGGTAAGAGATAAGGATTATGTGATTTATTGATTTCCCTTTATGTGATATGATGAGATAAGTGTATTTGGTTGGGAGTCTTGTTTATATCATGATAGGTTTTGTCGGAATCATGTGATGCATATGTGATCTTCGATGATTGAGGTTGAATTTATGTATTAATGTGAATTGTTATATATTATCAAACCAAAAGATGTAATAATTCAAGTGAAAGGCATAAGACTTTATTTTTCTATCTTGTTTAATAAGACCGAGTTGGACCTCGGACAACGTGTTTGATGATATATCGAATGTTTAAGTCTTAAAGTATTGATATCGAGGCTTGCTTAACGTGTAATTTACGTGATTTCGAGGCTATGTTGTTGTGTGATCATTTTGAGTTGATGAAGGCATGAAAACTCAATTTTTTGAGCTTCAGTTAGGCTCTGTTTTTGTCGAAAAAGATGATGTTTCTTAGACAAGTGTTCTTCCTGAGATTTGTAGTGCTCTGAATGAAGTTTCTGTGAGTTTTAGAATTTTGTGATTTAGAGTTAAAATGAATTTGTTATGATTTTTCAAATTTCGTAGAGCATGCTATTTTGATAAACTCGGGCAGCAGGATTTGATTTTAGTTCATGGCTACTTATGATGATCTTAACATGCCTAAATGGAAATGTGTTCTTCATGACAAATGTAGTATATGATATAAGCTGCCCGTATGCATTGGAATTATGCTATTTGGAGTTTTGGTTGATTTTATATGATTTTTCTAAGTTGGATTTATGCCTAGGATTTTGAAAGAGTGGCTGTGTATATGCATGAAATGTATGCTCTGAATTGATGCCTTTAACGTGATGATATGTAAACATTCTCTTCATTAAATTTGTATCTTTCCTTGTGTAGTTTTTTAAGGTTTTGGGTTTATATGATTTGGAGTTTCAGTTGATTTTATATAATTTTTCTAAATGGGATGTACACCCAGTTTTTATGAAACCAGGATGTTGTTTAAGTGTTGAATATGTGCTCTGTTTAGGTGACCTAAACGTGTTCCTATGAAATAGTAGTCTTCATGAAATCTTTATATTTCCATGTGTAGATTATGTAGGTTGTGAGTTTGTATCAATTGGAATTGTGTAGCTTGAGTTGTTGCTATTTTACTAAGGTGCTGTATTTTTGAAAAATTGTTATCTGGCTGTTTTTGCAAACTAAATGTTTTATATTTAAACTTGTTGATAATGTTATATTTTGCCAATGGGTCTTCAGAGAAGTTGTAGAGAATTGAGTTAGCTACCTTGGTGTGTTTGAATTTTAGTAATATCATGTCTGTAGCTTCGATTATTGTGCATACACTGAGAACCTGTCAAGTAGTATATCCTTATTTATCCACTGCACCCATGTTTTGGATGTTTATTGTATTATGTGCTTTTAAATGACTTTATCTGCCTGAGTGTTCTTCATAAAAGTAATAGAGGCATGAGTTAGGGATATCTTCCAAGTGGTTTCATCATGATATGATTTGTGGACTGAAAGCTACATGCATTTTTAATTCACCACGCATGCTGAAAATTGGTGCAAGATCACGGTTAAGTTTCCAAAATGAATTGTGAATTTTCAAAAAATAGCTTTTTATCAATTTTCATGTATATGTGCCCTATGTGTTTTAATCTGATTATTATTATGTGTTAGCTGGAAACACTTGCGAGAGAAGCTTTACGCTAGACCTCGAAGTGTGGAGGTTATAGTGGTTTATGCGGTCGATCTCGTTTAGGACCGCCGGCACGATTAGCTACCTGAGTAAAAGCTGTCGTGACGGCCGACATTGTTAGTCGGAAGGCAAGCGAGTTAACCATTCTAATGTTCAACGATGACCGCCGAGGTTAGGATTTTTCCGGGCAGTGATGCCAATGTTTGATTTCTATGGGAAATTGTAGCTCAACAGTAATGCTTAAACTGTTGTATGTTGAGAAGTATTGTAAGGAAGCCTTTTCCTATCTGAGTATCTAGGAATCTATGAACCGGAAATTGAAATTTCTGGTGTATACCTTAACTGAATGCCGAACCTGGATAGGTGTAGCCACGTGAAGTGGTGGTCGAGCCGCATGCCCGTGCTGGGAGACGTAAGGCCAACTGCAGTGGCCGACCGTTGACTCGCACGAGAGCTGCCGCCGCCATCACCGAGCGCAGGAACTCCCAGCCAATGCGTACGGCCAAACCTCGATCTTGCAGCTGGTCTCTGAACAGATGCATGCACACGTCCTGGTGCCCCGCTTATGCAGCGCCTGTGTGTGTGTCATCTCTCGGGTGACAGTGCCTTAAACTCCAAGCCGAACCGTTGTATGAAATCCCTAATCAACGACTCTCGATATGTGAGACTTGTTGATTAGTTTTCCTTTGTCTTATGCGAAATTCTCTCGAGTTAGCGAGATTTAGGTTCCTCATCGTTTTCGGGCAGTGTTCCGAGTCTCGATTGGAGACTATGTATACTTCGTAGGGATCGAGACCTACGAAGAGTAAGAGAGTATTGGTGTTAGATCGTTAGTAGGGGAATATCGAGCATCCCTAATCGTGAGACCGATTCTGCGATAGGATATTGTTTTCGAACATCTAGTCGATATTTTCCTAAACCGCATTCGAGGTGTTATTCGAGTCGGCAAGGGAAGAGTTATTGACAATGGTATCAGACAGAGCCGTGTGTTCTGTAGGTATCGGTGTTGAGGATATAGTGTTATTGTGGATTGTTAGCCCATCCGTATGGGTTTCTGTGGCGGCCTGTTTTATAAGGACGCACGAATCATGTCAGCGTAGTAATCGAGTTTTCTACCGTGGCCCGGGCACCAGATGAAAGCTCGATACAACAAGTCAACCCTATATGTTGATTCTGTTGGTGTATGCTATCGAGACACGGAAGGACCAGTTAGGGTCTTATGTATTGGTAAATGAGTAGAGTGTGAGAATTCCTTACCATGTGAGGTGGCTGGTACGGATATGGGTGGAGTATGCCGTTGTTCTGGTTACTGCCACGCGTACTCAGTCCTATTATAATTCTCGACCAAGTCGATGACTTAGCCTGATGGTTGACTCCACCACCAAAACTCGCGAGGATGCATGACACGTTCTGTGCCTCTTGATGGAGGAAACATGTGCGTGATCTCGGAGTACATGTGAGATGTGACGAGCTGCGTGATAGGCAGAACCCTACCTGTATGGAGTTACCAGTGACCTATTGGATCAGAGGGTCCATTAGGATAAGGCTGGGAGGGGTACTCGTCAAGTCCAGTGGGAGGGTGGTCAAGGCTACGCGACTTGGGAGAGGGAGACCGAAATTCGGAGGAAGCACCTGAATTTCATGTGCTGATGTTGTCTCCTCTTATTTCTCGTTAGTATCTTGTCGTAGTTTGTTGTTCGAATTTCGAGGACGGAATTCTTTGTAAGGTGGGTAGATTGTAGCGCCCCGTTCGTTTATGAAATATTTGAGATTTTTATTTAATATTATTGTTATTATTTTTATTATTGTTATTATTATTTTATTTTAAATGCCTAATTGTCAATTAAATGCTTAAATGTATATTATTATTTAATTAATTAATGTGTGTAATATATATATATATAAATATTATGTCGATTTTATTTTAAATTGTTGATCGTTGGAACCGAGCCGTTAAATTTTATTTATTGAGGAAGCGGGATTATATTTTCAGTTTTATCGAGCCCGAGAACCCACGAGCCCGTCTAGCGAACTGGGAGCCGGCCCAGCAAACCCTTTTCTTTTTCCTCTCTGTTTTTCACGTGTGAGTGGTGAGATTATTTAGCTTGGGCATCAAGATTTTTTTTAACCCTAAACCTCTTGGTTAAAACGTACGCGCCCAATCTCTCAAGACCACCACAGCCTTTTCTTCTCTCTATTTCCGATCTCTATCTGTCAAAATCTCTCGCTCGATATTTTACAGAGAAGGTAAAACTCATCATCTCTCGCTCGCTCTGTCCTTTTACCGATCCTGACACCCTCATCGCCATCATCATCCGATCATCACCATCAGTCCCGACGTCATCTCCGCCATCGTAGCAGCAACCGGCGACCAACAATAACCCGGTGAGCCCTCCTCTTCCGGCGATCCGCAACACCTCCGCAGCGACTAGACCTCCTAGCGAGCCGCTGCTCCCTCTTTCCTCCGCACGCAGACGACCTCGCACAGTAATGCCGGTAAGCGACCACCGCCGCTCCTCCACGCGCGACCGCTGTTTCGCGTTTTTCCGGCGAATTCGAGCAGTCCACGAACTTTGGACGTCGAGACCTCCTCTGTCCATGGTCCTTGTCGCGTCCCTGCACCTCCGGTGAGCTGTCGCAAAGTTCCTGTTCACGAACAGCCGCTACTCGCCGCTGCACAGCGCCACCACGAGCCGCGATCCTCCTCCTCGCGCCGCCGCGACCAGACCACTTCCGGTGACCTCGTGCAGCGGTTGGCGAGCACCCTTCGCGGCCGACGACTTGCTACTCTTTCTCGTGGCAGCGACTCGTTTCCGGAAGCGACTTCCCTCACGCACGTCGAGCTCTTTCGCCGCTGTTCGCCGTCGTCGAGCCCGTTCGAACCCTTCTCGCCCGTTTTTCCCGAGAACGGTATCGAGTCTCGACTTCCCGTTTATTTTACGTAATTATCGTTGTGTTATATGATGATATGTGAAGTCGTATAAGTTATGTTATTATGTTTTCGATATATGTGTTCTATTAGAGAATATGTGAAAAAATCGTGAATTTATATGAAAGATATAATTTTATGTGTCGTTTATGTTGTTCGGGATCTCTTCAATTATGAGAAATTGAACGAGACCTCGAAAGTCATGTAAGTCAGTGGATATTGGAACAAAGTCAAGTCCTTGGTCTTACGATAAGGCCTCGGACGAGAAATTTCATGTTATGAATTAATTGCTAAGTTGTCGAGCATATATGTTGCTGTTTTGGTGTTTGAATTTTTAAAAATCGCACACTGCTCGGAATGACTTGAAATTTTGAGGAATATGTTATCTGTTATTTTCTATCCTTGTGTAAACATTTCGTAATTTGTAGAGGCCTGTAACTATTTTTAATAATTAAAGTGAATTCTGATCAGAATATTGTTTAATGCTTAATAAATTGGTTCTTGATTCAAATTAGTTGAAATTTTGATATGTTGTACCCCTGATGTGTTTATATGCTGTGTTAAATTTTTAGAATTTTTGGACTAAATTTGATATGGCTAATAGTTTAATTGCTGTTTCTGCTGAAAACGTTATGAATTACTATAAATCGGTTTGTGCATGAAATATTCTGAAACTTGACTAAGATGCCTATTTCATGTGTAGAATCATGCTGTAAAAGATGAAAATTTTTGGAGTTCAGTTTAGTGCAGTTTTGATTTAACTTCGATAATTGCTGAATCTTCTGTGAATTTTTTTAAAATAGCACAGTTAATGTCCAGGACTGAGATTTTTACATGTTGTCTATACCATGCTGTATATTGTGAGGTTAAATTTTCAAGTCCTGATTCATTCATTAGGCTCAGATATAAATTCATGTGTGTTTTTGCTGATTTCTTGTAGGAATTTTACAAATTAATGTGCTTTGAGTTTAAAGCTGAAAATTTATGGTTTTACTTATTTCTGGAAGATCTAATTTTGTGTAAAATTTCAGAGCTTAAGTCATAGGGTAGCCTGACCATCTATTTTCATGTGATTAATGATTACTATTTTCGAAACACGATTTTGAAATGAAAAGTTGGGAATCGGCTTGCTTTTCGTTTTGATGTGAGTTTGACTTGGTCAATCCTTAGATGGATTTATGTGAACTCCCTTATGTGGTTTGGTCGAGTTTAGTGTCGAGTCTTAATGTTCCAACATCCACAGAACTTCACGAACTACTTAGTCGAAACAAGTTCGACTAGGTCTGTTTTGTGTTTTCCGTTTAAAGTCAAGATAGATGTTGATTGTAGTATCTTGACTCAATGTAGGTAATTGAGGAGTCCAGCCTCGACCTACTTCCATTGCTTTGAGTTATTATCAATCCGGAATCCAGGTGGGTTGTTATTCTAAAATTATCTGTGCAATGTGTGTTAAATATGTTTACTGTTTTGGCGTGATCTATGTATGAATGTGAATATGTAGCCTATCGATGTGAGCTATTATGATGGCCATCGGTACGGTTGTCCCCATCGATGTAATACGGTTGCCTTATGAGGCAAGTCTCCGTAAAGACCTATTATGAAAGGCCATGTCCTTGCGTGGCACGTACTCTCGCCGTTAGGGTAATGAATCCCCTTTCCGCGACTATTATGAAAGATGTGCACAGGAGTATTTATGTTATGATGGAGACGTGACATATGTGTATTGTTTATGTTCATGCTGCAACCATGCCTATTAACATATTATTAAATGTGCATTGCATGGTGTGAGTACGAAAGTTAACTGTACTCACTCCCACCTGCTCGTAACTGATGCAGGTTAAGTAGTGGCGCGTGACGAGACAAGACGGGTGGTGGTCATTGCTCATTATGCTTATTAATTATGCTTATTAAATTGCTTCCGCTTATTTATGAACTATGTTGGTATTGAACTTGTTGGATTGGATTTTGAACTTGTTCATGTTGTAAAACTTTCGGATTTAGTTTACGATAAAAAACCCTACTTGATATATGATTGAGTATGATCTGATGTTAAATTTATCGATTTGTGGTTAATGAAAACCGTTGAAAATCGGGTAATGAATCCCCGTAGTTCAGTTATGACTTGAACTGTATTTATGAAAGGAATGAGTACGTCAAAATTTATGATTCGAAAAATAAGTTTCGATAACTTTTACCTTGATTTTTGGAAAAGCCATGGATTTTCTTTAAAAATCGATTGGGGCGTTACAGATATCATTTTTATCGAGCCTTAGATATCATCCTCTCGGCCTAAGTAACCCGCATCTAGCTCGTGTCGGGTCCAAGTTCAAGCGCGCTCAAGTGCCGTGCCTTGCACGAGTGCGAGTGTCCAACGCCGAGCTCCAGTTCTTGCGCTTATGCATGGATTTATTCTAAGTACTTTTGGCTCTTGAGTTGGTAATTATTTAACCTTAGAATGTAGTATTTTCGTCCCAAGCTTCTTACTCATTTAAGCCCATGCCGAGCCAAGCAAGGCCGCGCGTCATGCCTTGCTCGAGCCCACGTCCGAGTGCACTCCAAGCCCAATGGCATAAGTTCGGCCCAAGTCCCCTTAGCCCATGATCTTGCCAAGTATTATCAGGTTAATTTGGAATTAATTGAGCTGGAGAAGTACTAATTATGGATTAAGGAATGTCAACCAAGATTAAGGCTAAGTGGAGTGATGGGCATGCATTATTTTAATGCCTTGTGTAAGTGTTTGTCTCCCATTATCATGGTGCATTGACCAAGGTCTGACCAGAGCACATTCTCCAGCCTAAATGCTCTGCAAAATGCCCACTAAATCGTGCTAAGTCAGGTTGTGGAAGTCCAAGACCATGCCCACTCGAGACCACACTCTCCCATGCGCATGTGGAGTGAGTTTTGTCCCCCATTTTCTCTCTTGTTTGCTCCGCCCACCAAGCCCCTTATAAGACTCATCCTCAGCTGAGTGTTAAGCATTTTTACACTTATAAATCTTGAGAAATATTGAGAGAAGTTGAGCAAAAACCGAGAGCTTGCATTCAGTCTCTTCGCGCGCGCGGGTAGATCCGAGTGGAGGGAGAGCTCGTGTTCCGCTTATTCCAGCCATTCCCTCTTGGGTCTTAGCATCTTCCAAAGTTATTTGGATTTTTCTAAGTCTCTTGAGCTCATAACCTCAACCATTTAGCCCCCGAAGCGGAACCTTGGTCCATTAGCCGCGAGAAGCACGAGCAAAGCCATCTTTAGCACCATTTCATGTTTGAGCAAGGTTAGCTCATGTTTTATCATTTTTCCTAGCTTATACATGATATTATAAGAATTATCATGATGAAATGATGCCATGCACATTCAAAATATGGAGATATGATTTTTCGAAGTTATGAGCCCTAATTTCGGAAATTGAGTAGCATGCATGCCTAGGCCGTTTTTAGTAGCTGATAATTCCTCAAAAATCATGTTAATGACATTGGTAAAAGATAGGCATGCTTTGAGTTCATTTGTTTGGTCAAGTTGATAGTGAAAATGAGCTTAATTTCGCCCCCGAACCAAGTTGATGTGCATGTGAGATATAACCAATGTTTTAGCCTCTATAGTCATGATTTTTGATGTTAATAATTCAACACTTAGTGATTTTATAAGTTGAGTATGTTCGCCCGGTGACTTAGGGTTCAAGGGTCCCATATCGGCCCTACCGGACCAAGTCATAATCCAACCGAGTTGCCCTAGCATTTCTTGGCATATTTACATGTTTTATATCATGTTATGTTGGTTTAGTTCGTTTGTCACCAGAATAGTCGCCGGAAGTCCGGTGAGGACCGGTCATGGGTCACCAGCCCCGCATGCAGCGCGCGCTGTGCCCATGTGATGAAGTATCGTGTGTTCCGTCCAACTCGATTGCTCGAAACTCGCGCTGACGCCTTGGTTCCTTCGCGATAGGTTGCTAATACGTGCGCCGACGCCTTCGTATTTCGCGATAGGTGTGATGAAACGCGGATGTCGGTCCTATTTCTATCACGAACTCTATGTAAAAACACGAGAACTTGAACAAACATTCGATTTTCAATTCACTCATCAACATAATTTCGAATGGTACATAGATGGGTGTTTATAGATACCATCTAGATCTAATCCTAGTCTAAGAAGAACTTCTAAATTATGCAAGTAAATAAATCCTAAGGCAACTAAATATCTTGTGAATAAAGACTTACCAAACTAATAAAATACTATTAGGCACATGCCTTTTTATTCAAATCCTAATCATACTAAGACTCCTAAAGATGCTAAGTAAATCACGCTCAAATCTCTTTGCTTGCCCATCAAGTCGTCGCACGTCCAAACCCTAGCCGCCCGCGACCTCGTGCTGCCCGCTAATCCTCATCGCGTGCGGTAATGCGCGTGCGCCATCCCCACGCTGTAACAGCCCAGCATCTAGACCCGTAGTAAGATATTGTCCGCTTTGGGCAACTAGCGGCCCTCACGGTTTTGCCTTTGGGAGCTTGCCTCACCAAAACGCGTCCTACTAGTGAAGGTATCCACAGCCACTTATATGGCATGCTTCGTTCTCCTTCACAACCGATGTGGGATATCTAGATCCATCCCCCTCACAGGGGCCCAGCGTCCTCGCTGGCACATGGCCCGGGTACTGGCTCTGATACCACTGTAACAGCCCAGCATCTAGACCCGTAGTAAGATATTGTCCGCTTTGGGCAACTAGCGGCCCTCACGGTTTTGCCTTTGGGAGCTTGCCTCACCAAAACGCGTCCTACTAGTGAAGGTATCCACAGCCACTTATATGGCATGCTTCGTTCTCCTTCACAACTGATGTGGGATAGGGTGGATCTAGATATCCCACATCAGTTGTGAAGGAGAGCGAAGCATGCCATATAAGCGGCTGTGGATACCTTCACTAGTAGGACGCGTTTTGGTGAGGCAAGCTCCCAAAGGCAAAACCTTGAGGGCCGCTAGTTGCCCAAAGCGGACAATATCTTACTACGGGTCTAGATGCTGGGCTGTTACAGTGGTATCAGAACCAGTACCCGGGCCATGTGCCAGCGAGGACGCTGGGCCCCTGTGAGGGGGATGGATCTAGATATCCCACATCGGTTGTGAAGGAGAACGAAGCATGCCATATAAGTGGCTGTGGATACCTTCACTAGTAGGACGCGTTTTGGTGAGGCAAGCTCCCAAAGGCAAAACCGTGAGGGCCGCTAGTTGCCCAAAGCGGACAATATCTTACTACGGGTCTAGATGCTGGGCTGTTACACACGCATCGCTCGCTGAGCGCGCCGCTTGATCGCGTGTCGTGTCTCGCGCGTCCCGGTCACTTCCACGGGTGTCGCGCACGCTCTCCCTCTCAGCATCATCCTCTCGCTCGCCTGCCGCCTGGCGCGTCGTGCCCAGCCCATCCACACGCGTGCCACTCACGCCCGCTTGTTCGGCCCATCGCCCGCGCTCGTCCAGCGCCTCGCGCGTGACTCCAACCATCGCGCTCTGCTCGCACCCGCTCATCGAGCCCATCTGTAATAGTCCAGTTCTTTATTAATAAAAGTAACAGTTTTTGTTCCAAGTTTGAACTATTTTTCCTTTTATTAATATCGCTCGTTTCGAGTTCCGAGCCCAGTTATTCAGCTATTCAATCTCAGATATTAATTTCGGTCCATTTATTTTTTTAGAAATGGATTTTATTCAGTCGGAATTAATTATTCAAGTTGAAGAATAATCGAAACCGAGTATGTTTCGACAAATCGTCCAAGTCAAGCCGTGTCCAGAACCGAGTCGTTCGGTCACGAGTCTCGCGCCTAGTTCGCACCTAGTCATGTCTCGAGCCCTAGCCGTCCCGAGTCTTGTTCGAGCCCTAGTCGTGCTCATAACCTTACTTAGAATATTTTTTAAGTATGATTCGATTATTATCGAGCCCTAGATCAAGTCCCCTGGTCGAGGGAAACCACGCACCGAGCTCGTGCAAGGGTCTAAGCCCTCGCGCCCTAGTGCCGCGAGTCGAGCCCAAGTTGTACCGAGCATGTATGGATATTTTTCCTAAGTGTTTTTGTGACTTTTAAGTCCAGCTATGGCCAAGAGTTAACCTCGGTCCAAGTGATGCCGAGCTCAAGCCCACGGCCGCGCCCAAGTCCGCGCGCCCACTCCAATGCCGCGCCTAAGTCCTTGCATTTATGCATGGAATTTTTCTAAGTATTTTGGCCCTAGTGTGAGCCATCATTCAACCTTAAGAAGTGTTTCTTTCGACCCAAGAGTTGTGGCATTTTCAGCCCAAGGCCGCGCCCAGCAACACCGCGCGCCTAGTCCATGCGCGAGCCCAATTCTTAAGCCCATTGTGGTTTTATTCTGAGCCCAAGTCCTATGGCCCAAGTCATGCGAGTAATCAGTAGTTTAAGGAGGACTAATTAAGCTCATGAAGTCCTAAGCAAGGATTAAAGGAAGGCTAAGTACCATTATGAGTATTATAATGTGAGTGAGACATTATTTTATTGAGTGCATGTCATACCTTGTCTTTCACTTACCTTGGGAACGACCAGAATCAGCATCTCCACCTGGATAAGTGCCTTGGTCAGTCAAGATGCCCCTGCCACTCCTCCAGGACCGTGCAAGATGCTTCCCAAATGCCCATGCGCCTAGGAGTTGGCGTGAAGATGTTTTGTCCCCCGTTTGCTCTCCTAGCTTGCTTCGCCCTTAAGCTCTATAAAAGGGACTCTCCTTAGCTCATTCCAGATCTTGGACACATTAAACACTTGAGCATTTTGGGAGAAATTGAGCAAAAGTCCGAGAGCACACCATTAGCCATTCTCGCGCGCGCATTGAGTCCGGGTAAGGAGAAGCCGCGGGTTTCACTTGTTCCAGCCTCATTCTCTCGAGCCTTATGATTATCCACGAGTTTGTTGGATTTTTATAAGTCTTTTGAGTCTATCATTTCCAACAAATTAGCCCCAAAGTCGAGCTTAAGGTCCATTAGCCGCGAGCAAGCACGAGAAAGGGCCACCTTGCACCATTTCGTGTTCAAGCAAGGTTAGCTCGTGTTTATCATTTTTCCCATCTTAATCATGATAAAATAGGAATTATCATGTAGAAGTATGAGGCCATGCACGTTCATAATATGAAGTTATGATTTTTCGAAGTTTCGAGCCCAAATTTTGGAAATTCTTATACATGCATGCACTACAAGAAATCTGCGAAAAAATGACGACAAAAAGCGTCACCAAAGTGTATTTTTTCGTCACTTTTGGTATTTGGTGACGATTTTCTGGCGTCACACAAGCGTCACTTTAAGTGCGTGGTATTTCGTCAAAATGACGCTCCAGTGTCGTCACTATTTGGTTATATTTTTGGTGACAATAACTTCAGGCGTCACCATAGAAAAGTATGTATCGTGACGACTAAATCATCGTTATATGTGTCTCCAAAATCGTGGGGTTATATTGTATTTCGTCACTAATGGTGCACCTTTTGGAGGCGAAAGCTGTGTTCGTCACTTTACGGACATACTGAACATGACGCATATTGTCGTCAACGTATGTGTATTTTATTCGTTGCATTAGCTTGTTGTTTCGTCACAAATTGTGCACCCTCCCACGACGAATGAGTTTCGTCATCTTCTTAAAATACATAACATGACGAATATTGGCGTCATCGAATGTGTATTTTATTCGACTCAATAGATTGCATTTTCGTCACTGATTGTGTACCTTCTCCGACGAATAACGTTCGTCATCTTATTAAAATACATAAAATGATGATTTGTTTTGTCATTATTTGTGTATGATTACACGACAATTATTACTTCGTCACCGTATTATGTTACTTATCCTGACGAATTTTGTCGTAATATTATTATACGCATCGTCATAATTAAATGATATTTTAATGACGTTTTACTCGTCGTCACCATTTTAAATTTTTAAAAACCACGTTTAATTCGTCACTACAGGATTACTGATTTCGTCATTTAATACTATACTTATAAATGACACATTTACACTTTATCACCAAAGCATTAACATTTAGCGACGAATCTAATTTGTAATTAATTGAATAGCAAATGCGACAAAGCATTTCGTCATATTAAATTTTTTTATTGGATACGATTTATGTTTAGTCATTGAAGTCAGTTATATTGTGACAAAATTATTCGTCTTACTATTGACCACATTAGAGACTACTTAATTATCGTCATTTTAAAGTATTTGTTTGTGACGACATTTTTTGTCAAGTTAGAGATACAAGTAGTTACGAATTTCATAATCATAAACGGAATATTATTAATGACGAATATATATATTACGAAATCATTGTCACTACAACTTTCCACAAGATGACACTCAAATTGAAATAATGCAATATTCATTATGCAAATTAATTGCAAAAAGTAGATACTTTTACAAAGTTTATTGTATAAAAGTAAAATACCAATGCTAAATACTATAAATTCCAATAAAATATTATAAATAACCTAAAAAAAACAATGCTAAACAATCTTTATTCTCTAAACCTCCACGGACTAAACAAGCCCTTGAGAACTGTTAAAGTTTCACCTGCAAAAGAAAAAAAAAATTGAAGCCTAAAGAACACACCTCCACTAAAAAAAATGGATATAACTCATTAATATGATTTCAAGCACAACATAATTTCAGATTATGTTAACATTTACACAACATACTTTAAAATTATATAAACTAATCCACACATCCTGTATAATAGCACACTTCATGATTTAGTAAAATATTTAAAGATTCAACAAATGCCTATATCAATCTTCATGATTCAACACAACATACTTCAAGAATTATTCACCACAGCATGCATCAAGATTCAAGAATTTATAAAAGAATACATCATACATGCATCCTATTACACATCATACTTCAAGGATCATTACACAGTATTTTCAATCATCACTTTCAACACACTTCATCGATTTTCAAATTTCTTCAATTATGAATTCAAGAATACTTCATCAAATTTGATACAATGTCAGCATATATAGTTCATCAAACTTTCAACATATTTCATGATAATTCAAGAATGTATAATTATGACTTCATTCAACAAATTTTCCATTTAGATATACAAAATATAAAGATTCGGTTTCAGTATACTTACGTTTGTGAATTCATAGTTATTCCATGAGCCATCATTAGCTGCATCAGCTTGTTGAGGTTTTCACCCTGCTGGCCAACTTGGCTTCGTAAATCATTCACCTCATCTACGTAGTCAGACACTTTTATCTTTAGACTGCTCACTTCAGTCTCGGACTCTTGTAGCTTTTGCTGTGTCTGAAGAAGATCCTTGTGAACTTGCTGTGAAGCTACGTCAAAGGCTCTGATGCGTTTACTTGGCGGTTTTGGACCATACCCAATTCCTTTAGCATAACCTGTTCCATGCCCAAGGACCTCGAAGAAAATTTCTTCTGAGCTCTTTAAGGTGCCTTCCCCTTCATACTTTTCTTGTGTTTTTTTCATAGAATCCTATTAAAACATGTAAAATAAAATATATATTAATGAAAACTATGCAAATATAAAAATTTTAAGAATAGCACAGGTATTTAATTACCCAATTCTGCTCAGCTTCTGTGGATGACCACCCTTTCTTTTCTGAAAAATGCGTGCGTTTGTACAACTCAATGCAATCACATGGATCTCCATTTAGCTCTTTCTCAGACTGACAACAGTGTTTCCATGAAATTTGAACACTTGTTATTTTACAAATAAAAAGTATAGACTTGTTTGATATATTATATGATTATACATTATTTAATTTGAAAACAAAGTGTCAGATAACTTTCAATCTCATTTCGCCGAACTGTAAATGGTTTTCTTCCAGAGATATGTGGGGCTCGCAACATTTTCCTATTTCCCCCATTCACATAACTTATGCGCTGCAATAATGAAATAACTCATATGATGGCATACCAAATTATTTCTTCCTTTATTTTAATTGATAAAGGACATATTACCTTATAATGTGCACTCGCAAATTGGTCACACAACTGTTCCCAAGTTTCCTGACTCGGACAAAAGGCTGGTTTGTTTGCCTTAGCCTCTTGAGTGGAAGCATACTTCTTATAATGCATATGCAACTTGTACCTTTTCTGACGGCTACTACATTTCATCCTTTCAATCAAGAATTGTTTCACTCCAGGGACATCAATATTAACATCTAGATGCATCTAAATAAAAAAAAAAATGGGGTTAAATTGTGATCAAACTTGATTAATCTTTATAAGAATTTATAGAATTACAAACCTGCATATGATCAAAGCTTGGTGTCAAATCCTTTTCCTCATCAATGTCTTTCCACTTTTTGGGAACTGGAAGTACTTCTCGTGTCACTATGCCTATTTGAGTTGAAAGTTTTGCGGACTGCTCACCATTTATCGGTCTTCCTACGAAAGGATCCACATTAATTTTTATTTTATGTCCCGTATAATTTTTATTTTATGTCCCGTAGAAGCAAATTTCTTCAATATCCCTTTCCCCATTGTCTGACCACGACTTCTTTTCTTTGAAGATGAACCTGAACCTGTACATGAACGACAGCATCACGTATATCCAACCCAAAATGAAAACAAAAATATAAATTTCAGCCAAATGATCAATAATGTATACATAATTAGACATTTGTATCAAGATCATTATGTCATTTTTCATGTCAAGAACTTGAAGTTATGATTGATAAATTAAAACTATCTCAACATCTTCAAAAATAGACAAGCAAACACATATTATAACACTTATACTCATACACAACCAGTCCTCTTAATTAAGGATTATCCTACATTCCCACTGTTCTACTCAAACATTTAAAAACAAAGAACTTTGAAGAGTCATTGACTGTCTAAGAAATTGTAATTATCATGATATTATTGCTGCACATTCATCTTGTCAAAATCTGGAAATGTTTACCTGGGGAATCAGTTGTATCAGGTGTTGAATTTTGATTGCTCTCATTTGACTGGTTAAGAAGACTATCGGAGTTTGAATAATTAGAATCTTGAGTAGCTTAAACGAGTGTTTCCTGTGTATGTGGAACAACTGTCTCTTGAGTAGATGGAATGAGTGTGTCCTGTGTAGTTGGCACAACTGTCTCTTGAGTAGATGGCATGACATTGTTATGGGGAATAGAGTCACTTTCAGTAACTTGATTTTCTTCATCTGATTCATTTGGAGCGGGTGTCTTCCCATTTGTTTTGCCTTTAGATGGAGTACTGGGTTTTGGTAGTACTCCTTTGATTCCCCTTGCTGGATCTGAATGAACCTGTTTGGACAAAAATCCTGGGGGAACTTGATTCGACTTTGCATTGAATCTCGTATTCTTGTTATGCTTAACCCTAGGAGCCATTTCCTCAATCTACAAAATAAAATAAATTCATAGTATTAGCATTCATATTAAAATTGATGTCATAACTATAAATTAATCACATAAAGTTATTTGCACCATTTCAAATAAAGACACAGATGGACGAGCTGCAAAGAGATCACTTGGAATAGCAACAAGAATATCGAAAGCAAAAGAGAAAGCAGAGGAAATCATTAGGTTGGACACTACGTTTTTACGGCAACACAAATCAAGCATTCAAGCAATAATAAATTCCAGGAGACTACTTCAAAATCATAAAAAACCGAACTCCTGTAAAAAATCGAACTCCTATATGTAAAAACCTCTTAAACAACTCAGAATTTACCAAGGTGAAAACAAAAATTCTATGTTATCTCCTAAAAGAATTTAAACTTTAAACATAATGACACCTAGTCCAATTGCTCGATTCACCTATAACATAGATAATACAGGTATTGAAAACCAGTAAGGTTTATTATTTACATTCCAGATATTAAATAAAAATCCAAAATCATATATAAAGAACATGTATTAAAAATCTATAATAAACACTAGTTAAAACTCACAACATTCGAATTCACTTACCAGGCCAAAGTTCAGGATGATGTTCAAAACTAAAAAATCGAAGAACAAGACCCTCGATTCTCTGTTGTGCATCGTCGGTTTGGATGACGGAGATATAAAGTAATGAAAATTTTGCAGCGGCAAACGAAAATTGTGATGCCCGCCAACCATTTTTTTCACCAAAAATTGAATCTTTATCGCTCCAAAACCCTTTTCTGTTTAGGAATGGCGAATCACCCTCAAATCTCCCAAATTATCGGGTGTTTGAAACGGAAGGAATATTTTTTATCTGTGAAAGGAAGGAAGAAAATTTGTAAAGGAAGAAAAGCTGCCGATACCTCGTGTGTGAGTGTGAGGGAGAAATAGTGAGGAAGGAGATATATTGATAGACATATGTATATTTTTCGGTCCACACAAATCATATGTTAATGTTATTTTTTTTAATTTATTTCACAAGTTATGAATACATCACATATATATATTTCATATATATTGATAAACTAGTTCCTTACCATGTATTACACGGATACTGGTATTTAACCCTGTGCATATGTACAGAGATTTAAATTAATATAACCAAAAAATTATGTGTTTGTGTATAATAATAAAATTATAAGTTAACTAATAGTATCACATTTTATAAGATAATGTCATTAGTAAAATGAACATAGTATAAGTATTTGTAATTAAATGATTAAATAACTTATAAATTATAGTTATCCACACAAAATCGAGTCAAATCTAGTATAATCGAGTCAAATCTAGTATAATCGAAGTCAAACTAGTATAATCGAAGTCAAACTAGGAGCCATCGAAGTCAATTATACTATAGTCGAGTCAAATCTGTATAATCGAAGTCAATTATAATATAATCGAGTCAAAACTAATATAATCAAAGTCAATTCTAGCATAATCGAAGTCAAACTAGTATAATTGACTTCGATTATACTATATTTGACTCGATTATACTAGATATGACTCGACTATAGTATAATTGACTTTGATTATTTAGATTTGACTACAGTTATACTAGATTTGTCTCGATTATACTAGATTTGACCCGATTATACTAGCTTGTCTCGATTATAGTATAATTGACTTCGATTATATTATATTTGACTCGATTATATTATATTTGACTCGATTATACTAGATCTGACTCGACTATAGTATAATTGACTTCGATTACACAGATTTGACTACAATTATATTAGATTTGACTCGATTATACTAGATTTGACTCGACTATAGTATAGATGACTCGATTATAGTATAATTGACTTCGATTATACTAACTAGTTTGACTTCGATTATACTATATTTGACTCGGTTATAATAGATCTGACTCAACTATAGTATAATTGACTTCGATTATACAGATTTAACTACATTTATACTAGATTTGACTCGATTATACTAGATTTGACTCGACTATAGTATAGGTGACTCGATTATAGTATAATTGACTTCGATTATACTATATTTGACTCGGTTATAATAGATCTGACTCAACTATAGTATAATTGACTTCGATTATACAGATTTAACTACATTTATACTAGATTTGACTCGATTATACTAGATTTGACTCGACTATAGTATAGGTGACTCGATTATAGTATAATTGACTTCGATTATACTATATTTGACTCGATTATAATAGATCTGACTCAACTATAGTATAATTGACTTCGATTATACAGATTTAACTACATTTATACTAGATTTGACTCGATTATACTAGATTTGACTCGACTATTGTAATATCCCATTCAGTAATTAATAAAAGTAATTATTCTAAGTATGAACTAATTACTTTTATTAATGCTCGTTTCTAGTTTCGAGCCAGTTATTAACTTATTTAGTAAAAATTCGACTTTAAATCGAAAGTATTTTCGGTTCAATATTATTCAGTAATCGAGTCAATTCACTAATTAATTCCGGTCCGTTTAAATTTTTTAGAAATGAACTTTAGAAGTCGGGAATTAATTTTTTTAAGTTGTAGAATTAAATCGAAATCCAGAATATTTTGAGATAATTAATTTATTTAGACATTTTGTCTATTTAAATTCGGAGTTTAGCTGTGATATTATAATATTTTTATAACGAGAGTCGTTAATTTTAGCCGTTATCAATATTGTCGATTTTATATTTATCGACTTATTAAAAATTATCAAGATCAATATAAGCCTTATATTTTTATCCTAATAAGATATATATATTTTTCTGCTTAGGATTTTATCAGAGTATATCTGTAATAGATAAAAATCAAATGAATCATCTCTCATGTCTTTTGCATTACTGTTCAAATTTATTTTAGAATACACGCAACTTTTGTTTAAGCTAAGATGTATCAGATAAGATATCATATTCATAATAGTTGATGGCCAAATTAAAATATACATATGCTTTATCAGATGTCATACTGTATTTGAGAAAATCACATGAATTTTCACGAAAGCAGTGCTATCAACAAAGTCATTTTCTTATTCTATCATCATATATTATTGATAATAATCTCACGACACATCATGTCAAGATGAGGTTTAATGTCAGTACACCATTATTTTTAAATAAGTCTAGCAAAATGGTGATGTATATCTATTTGATAGTGTGTTATGTGAGTTATGACTAAGAGAAATGTAGGGACGTGTGGAGAGATTTTATAAACATTTCATTAGAATTTTTCTATCATGACTAAAGTGTTGTGAGTGTGACATGTTATGATGATAAGGATAATTTAATTTCCACTTAAGTTTATTGTTGAGATAAGTGTTGTTATTAGAATAAATTAAAGTGGAATGTTTATCCTCCACGTTCTTTGACCTTGTGTATATATATATAAATATAGAGCATAGCATTAACTGGAGTCATGGGCTGCATAGAACCATTCCACACTTAGAAAATAAATAAATAAATTCCTTACCTTCACCCTAAGATAAATCGAGAGTGAAGAGAAGGATTAAGGAAATTTTCCATTTTCTATTATTCACTATCATATATCCAAAGCTAGCATTAGAGTGATGAGATTTTACCTCATTTCATTTAGCATATTTTGTAAGAGAAATATTTATATTTAGCTATATAATGAGTGGAAGCCGAGTGTCAATTTTCGAAGAAGTCAAGGAGCAACTTTCAAAATTATTTTTCGAGTAAGAAGGAGGTAATTTACTCATCTTAAAGTTATATGCTTAAGTTCATATTTTGATGATAATTTTACATGTTTATAGGTATGTATATCATGATTAGAGGTTGAGTTTATAATTGATCATATGAATAAAAAGAGTTAAAGTTGGTTCAAGATCAATTATATGATATATGTGCTTAATTTGAATGAGATTTTGATAAAGATAAGAATACGCTGGAGAAGTATGATTTACATGAGTAATTCTTGTGTAAAAGAGGAGTTCATGAGAATAAGAATTAAGTTATTTGGCAAAGTAAAACTTAAGATATGAATTTTTAAAGTTTATCATGCAAGCTGAATTTTATGTACTTGTTTCCAGCAGCAACTTTAAACTTGAATAAGTCGAGATATATGCATGATAAAATTATGAAATTTTGATGACATGTCTAATTATAAGTTGAGGTTATGACTGTTAAGTTTCATAATTTAAAGATGAGAAATGAATAAGTTATGAATATAAGAAAGCATATATGTAAAGATATGTAAGAATATTCATGAAATGTTTAAGTTATTAAAATGAGATGATCATGAATAATTCTCATATAAGTAATTTGATGATGTTTTGGTATAATATGTTGAGTATACAATTTTATAAAAATTGTATTAAGTATGACATATTAACATCATGATTAAATATTATGAGTAAAAGATGATTATGGCTTGAGATTATTTTCACTTTCAATTTAATTAAGTGAAAATTTAATATAAGCCAATATATAAAAATTAGGAGATATGATGTATGATGAATTAAGTATTTGATCAAGTTAAATTAAGATAAGTTTATAAATCATGTTGATGATGTTGGTAAAAGTAAGCATATTTTAAGTTTAAATCAAGTATAATGTGAAATATAGTTATTTTCACATTTGAGTTATGACATGCTAAGTATAATACCATATTGATGTTTATGAAGTCATGATTTATACAAGGTTAAGTAATTGACCTTAAGTATAAGTAAAAAGAGAAGTTAAATATAAACTTGAGAAAAGCAAGTTTAATGAATTTCTATAAGAAAATCCTAAAAATCTTATTGAGTATATGAGCATAGTACTTAGTATATTTGTCTATATTTGATGTAACTTGCAGATACAGTACCAGTACAGCACTTATCATTTTTTCAAATGCTTTCAAAGACAAAAGGTGGGGACCCTGAATGGGTATCACGTTGAGTACGATATCGATGTCATAGGGGATGAGGAGACCATCAGTTGTCTCAAAAGTTATATCCCGAAGTTAAGGTTTATTACGCTTGGGATGAGGAGGCATTAATTTGTCTCATAAGATTATATCCTAAGTTCTGGTGGAGGCGAAACGGGCCTTAGAAATATCCATCAGAGTGTGCACACGTACCCGATTAACCATCGGCCAGAGAAATGAAAGTTTAAGTTTAAGTTACCGGTCAGATATCGGTTTATGATTATCCATATTTGTTACTCACCCCCATGAGTTTTAGTTTCAGGTAACAGGTTGAAGAGGAGGTGTGAGTGGAGCAGCGTTGGTGTGGATCGTGGATTCAGATGAAGACAAGCTTTGATACGGACATTTAAAACAGTCTGTATAATTAACCACGTTTTTAAATATTTCCGCTATGCACATTGAGCATTGAATTTGCATTTTAATGAATTTTAGATACAAGTTTTTACCATTATGAGAAATATGATTATGGTATTTTAAATGCAAGTTTAAAGGAAATCTGTTTTAATTATGTCTAAAGAAGTATTAGACAAAAGTTTAAAGATAAACGGATTTTCAAGATGATGAGTTTGAGTAGCATTCCGAGTTAGTCGAAAAAGATTTCGAAAGAATTAAGTATATTCGAAGTAAAAGTTGCGAAAAATGTACTCTGATAAGCGGGGTGTTACAACTATAGTATCATTTGCTTCGATTATACTAGTTTTGGCTCGACTATAGTATAATTGAATTCGATTATACTAGTTTGACTTCGATTATACTAGTTTGACTTTTATTATACCAGATTTGACTCGATTATACTAGATTCTACTCGATTATAATAGATTTGAATTCGATTATAGTATAAATATTATTTTTATTTTGTCGAAAATATTTTATTTATTAGAAAAACGTCTTCCAAAAAGATGTCCGTTTGATTTTTGGCCACACATTTTTTTTTTCTTTACTTCTATCCACTTATTATTATTATTTTTAATTAAACAACCCACCCCCAAAAAAAGCTCATAATTAGGCAACCCAAACATCAAAATATCCACCCAAAGTGACGACCTGCTGTCGAATTCCAAGGTTTTCTAGCAATCCTCTTTTTCGAACTCGACTCTCGATTTCTAGGTACTCTCGTTTTTTAATCGTACAGGTAACTCGTTCAAATTTGAATCTAGGTTTGAATGTTATTGTTATATGGTAGAACCTCGATTTTTTTTTTCTGTTTAGATATTGTATTTTGGGAACTTGAGAAATCTGGCTAGGGTTCTTCAGTATCGATTTGTTTTTTTTGTATTACTCATTTGTGGATGAATGTTTGTGTTGGATGTTTTAATTTGAGTTTTAATTTCGAAATGTATGCGTCAACCTTGAGTATGTTGGAACTTTTACTTGGTAAGAAATCTGTGTGATGTTAGTTAATGGTTCATTTTCATTCGTTCATTGTGGGTAATGAGCATTGTTATGAATTTACTACTCTCTTATGTTGAATTATAATTCATCAAATTTCTGATGGAAAAGCCGAATAAGTCTTGCTGATTTGACTTAAATCTCTTCTTTGAGTATGGGTCAGACCTTTTGCAGTTGCTATGTTGGAGATGTTGTCTCAACTTGTATCTAGCTTTGATGATTGTATCGTACTAGCTTCTTCTTGTTCTTCTTTTCCTAGTTATGATCTACCCTTGATGGCTTTAGAGGGTGAACAGTCTCATATCCTGAGTAGCTTTAGCCTGTGATGTGTTGTTGCATTTTCAGATTGTGGGTGTTTAACCAGTTGGTCACCTACCTTTATGAGTTGAATATAATTTGTTCGTTTGGAGAAAAAAAAGAGTAGGATATATAATAGTGTGATTCACTGAATGCGTGTTAACGAATCTGTCTCAAGATGAATTCTTTTAAGAATTTGCACTTTGTTGAATTATGCATAGGTACAATCTGATGGCTGGCCGACTATCAAAATTCGTTAAAATTATGTTTGATGCACAACAACCCAACCTGGTGAGCTCATATTTTTTTTTATACAAATTTTAATAACCCACTCTTACATTTATCCACGAGTAATACACATATCTAACGAAACAATGTTTTACTTCAATTTTTTAAGCGAATACCCCCCCTGTTGCAAAGTGAATACCAACGTTTTGTACCGCATCGTTGCGTTCTAAAAACTGTTGAAGGACATACCTATTATGTAACAATGAGTCAGATAGGTGAATACATATTCTTGGCGGAGGGATGGGTTGATTTTGTTAGGTTCGAAGATATCCGCACTTGGTACATCTTGGTTTTCGACCGAAAAAGCTTATTTGAATTTAACGTTTGGGTGCATACTGAGACTGCCCTTGCAAAGGAACCTCACTACCTCTTTAAATTGGATATTGCACGATCTCACATTGAACGCGCACGACTGGTAAGCATTAATACAAGCTTAGAGTATTATCCACATACAGTAGATAATTATTTTTTAAAGCGCAAGTTGTTTTTCTTATTCAGCCAATCCCAATGGATTTCTGGAGGACTCGTATCGGAGGGAATTACAATAACAACAATAAAGCCATCATACTAATTTCTGGTGCTAGATATGAGGCTGACATTATTCATGGACATGGGAAAAAGCTTATGCAAAATGGCACAATGAGAGCCTTTGTGGACAACAATGGACTTGAAGAAGGATCTGTGGCCATATTCAGGCTCATCCCCAAAGATTTGATAACTTTCAGTGTTATTATGAAATGATTGGTGCAATGGATGTTTTGAACTACTTTTGTTAGGATCTAATACTAATGTTTAATATGGACAACGAGGTGTCGTTGTCTTTGACTATTTTGCTTATGTTTGTGTTTGGAGTTTTGGTGTGAACATGGGATCAAAGTCATTGTAATTTATTAGAATTGTTGAACCGTTTGTTTCATCTACGGTGTTGGTACTTTTATCTTCAAAATGACAATGCGTATTTGTACTTATTTTTTGGCCGTCTTAGTTTCATGTCTGGTTAACGTTTTATTTTATAGCAATTCAAGCGCATGAGTAGTGTTCTCTGTGTCATATCATTGGAATAGTGTCTTTGCCATACGTTTAAAGGTAGTGTTCTCTGTGTCATATCATTGGAATAGTGTCTTTGCCATACGTTTAAAGGTGTTATAAGACATATTGTTTCGAGAGTGAGGATTGATTTGATTGGATGATGGCTGATGAATAAACGTTTAGATGTATTTTTATTTTTATTTCTCTTGTTTTTGAAGGGTATTCCGAGAATGAATGTGTTTTGTAATGTGTTTATGAACTGTGGTGTGTCATTTTATAATTTGGCGGTAAAATACGATTCTACAAGGATTTTTTACTACTTGCGAGGTTTTTATCATTTTGTGATAAAATTTGATATTTGGTGAATATCGACTTGAAATGTCCAAATAGCTTATTGAAAAGGTTAATATAATTTATAGTTTTATTTGATATAATTTAAATTAGTTCGATAAATAAATTAAATTTTATGTATAAGGATATATATTATTGTTTTGCATTATTTGTATATATAAATAAATAGTAAAATACAATCGGACTTCATATCAATTCAAATGCAGCACGCGAATTAAGAGTAATGGCGATTATGTTAGCAAAATTTACTGCTATATGGTAATTAAAAGTACAAAAAAAATAAAATTGAAATATTACAATTATAAGGGTGAATAGGTAACTACATGTCATTGTCAGACCATCTCCAGCGCTGCAATATTCTAGCGCAAAACACTAGAGTTGTGTCAAATCTAGGCTCCAACCCTGCGCTGAAATCTTGCGCTACATCAGATATGGGAACAGTGCTGCGCCAATTGTAGCGCAGCGCCAGATTTTTCCCGCAGTGCCAGATTTTTCCTCTTTTTTTTTTGTTCTTTTATGCGCTAAACCATATATGGTCTAGTGTGTAAATTTGCACTAATTCATAAATGGTCTAAACCATATATGGTCTAGTGTGTAAATTTGCACTATAATCGAGTTAAAATTAGTATAATCGAAGTCAATTCTAGCATAATCGTAGTCACATCGGTATAATCGAAGTCAATTATACTATAGTCGAGCCAATTCTAGTATTATCGAGTCAAATCTTGTCTAGTATAATTGTAGTCAAATGTGTAATATCGAAGTCAATTCTAGCATTATCGAGTCAAAACTAAAATAATCGAAGTCAAATCTAGCATAATCGAAGTCAATTCATCATCTCAAATTCTCATTGGTTCCGCCGCAGCCTCCACTCCTCCACGGCTCCACTACAACCCGGCGAGAGTAGGAACTCTTCCGCCTCCTTACAACCAACCTGCTTCTCACAACATCTCGCATCTCGCCACTCCAATTCCCTGTTCTTCGACTCTCGCCACCTACAAATTCCCTGCTCCTCGGCTCTCGCTACCCTACATCAACCGCTCATTGGCTCTCGACTCCCGACTCAAAGGTAACATTTTGATTTAGTTTGTGATTTGGTTCTTGCGAATATAAATGAATTTGGTGATTTGGTGAAATATAAATGATTCACTGGTTCTCATGTATATGGATGTATTTTTCGTATCATTTGGTGGTAGGGGCATTTTTACTATAGAAGTGGGGCTGTTTTTTTTCTGTGATTTGTTCTGAGATTATGAACACACTGCTTTGCCCACAGGACACATTGACTGGTTCTTGTTGTAGTTTCTGAAGAATATGCTGCCTTTGTTTTCAGTAATCAGTCTGGAACATGAACTTTGGTTCAAATAATATTTATAAACTAAATTGACAGTTTGTTTATCAACTAAATTGCAGTTGTTCAATAGGTACATCTTAAAATGGATAAGACTTGGATGAGAGAAATCAAGTGGTCTAAGACTTACGTAGATGGCGTAAACAAATTTATGGAATTTGTTTCAACTCACATGGGTCGAGATTGTAATGTTAGGTGCCCGTGCATGCAGTGTCTGAATGTAGCAATGCAAGATCAAAAGACAGTGAAATTTCATCTCCTGGAAAAAGGAATTGATCCAAGATATGTTAAGTGGTTTCACCATGGCGAACCATCAAGTTCTAATGATAATGGGAATCAAGATTTTGATGAGGATGACAGACTCGAACCAAATCCAGACGGTGATGGTGTGGAAGAATTGATTGCAGACCTTGCCGAAGAGTACCGGGGGGAGAAAGCCGATGAAATGTTGGATGGAGTTGGGATTGATACTGGAGGACTACCAGAATATCTTGAGGCACTCTTGATGAATGCCAAAACCGAACTATACCCAGGATGTAAGAAGATGTCAAGAACTTCTTTCATTATACAGTTGCTTCATTTAAAAGTTTATAACAAGTTGAGTAATAAAGCTGTGGATATGATATTGAGGCTCTTTAAATCATCACTTCCTGATGGGGAGAAACTTCCAAGTTCATGTTATGAAGCAAAAAAGTTTTTGCGGGATTTGGGTTTAGGTTATGAATGTATCCATGCATGTAAGTATGATTGTGCTTTATTCTGGAAAGGGAATAAAAATCTAGAGTCTTGTCCAGTTTGTGGGACTTCTCGGTGGAAAATTAATGATGGGAAAGGTAAGAAAATACCTCATAAGATTCTAAGGTACTTTCCACTTAAACCAAGACTCCAACGTTTATTCATGTCCCAAAAGACGTCTAAAAAGATGTTATGGCATAAAGAAAAGCGTATTGATGATGATTACATGAGACATCCGGCTGATTCCTTAGCATGGAAAGACTTCGATAGTCAATATCCTGATTTTGCCAAAGATTCCAGAAATGTTCGCCTAGCATTAGCATCAGACGGTTTTAATCCCTTTGGCAATTTTAGCACCACTTATAGCATGTGGCCTGTCATTCTTGCCCCTTTAAATTTGCCCCCATGGGATTGCATGAAAGATCCTTTTTTAATGTTGTCTTTGCTGATTCCTGGAAAGAACTCACCAGGAAAAGACATTGATACTTACTTGCAGCCTTTAATAGAAGAGCTAAATGAATTGTGGCTGCATGGGGTACAAACATTTGATGTCTGTTCTAAACAAAATTTCCAACTGCATGCTGCTGTGTTGTGGACAATAAATGATTTTCCAGCATATGGCGATTTATCAGGATGGAGTACGAAAGGTTACTTGGTTTGTCCTGTTTGTAATGAAAACACAGATGCGAGTAGACTGCGGAATAAGCTATGCTATATGGGACATCGTCGTTATCTTCCAAAAGATCATGCTTGGAGAAGAAGCAGACAATTCAACGGGAAAAGAGAACTTGCGGATCCACCAAAGTCAATAACAGGTGATGACGTGTTAAAGCAACTGCAAAAAGTGGATGAAATAAGGCCAGAAAAACATAATAATAAGAAGCGAAAAAGAAAGCCGGAAGAGTTGAACTGGACAAAACGTAGCATATTTTTTAAATTGCCTTATTGGAGTAAGTTGAAATTAAGGCATAATTTAGATGTAATGCATATTGAAAAAAATATTTGTGATAGTATCCTGGGAACGCTGATGAGTATAGAGGGGAAATCAAAGGATACAATCAAGGCAAGGCAAGATTTAGAGGACATGAATATACGAAAAGAGTTGCATTTGATTAAAAGAGGAGATGGGAAATACTTTGTGCCGCCGGCTTGCTACGTGATGAAGAAGTCAGAGCAGCGCGAGTTCTGCGACTTCTTAAAGTCTGTTAAATTCCCTGATGGTTACGCCTCGAACATCTCTCGCTTTGTTAGTTCAACTGATCAAAAAATATCTGGGATGAAAAGCCATGATTGTCATGTACTCCTTCAAAGGATACTTCCGATTGGTGTTCGTGGATCTTTAAATAAAGAAATATGCGTTGTGTTGTCGGAGCTTGGACATTTTTTCCAGCGGCTGTGTTGCAAGAAGTTGAAGAAATCTGAACTGAACAAGATGAACGAGGAAATTTGTTTGATATTATGCAAACTTGAAAAAATATTTCCTCTTGCATTCTTCGATGTGATGCTCCATTTGCCTATCCATTTACCAAATGAAGCCTTACTTGGTGGTCCTGTTCAATTTAGATGGATGTTCCCAATAGAAAGGTAATAATAAAATATATCAATTTTAATTAATAAAGACTATATAATTTGTGTTCTTGAGCTGTGATGAGACATTATGGGAAAAAATCTGGTGGCTAGCTGATCAGTTTGATGCTTGTTATTTCACTTTCTCCTCAGTTCTGGTATGATTTGTCTTCTTGTTTGGGTACTTTGTTTGTTGGTTTGAGTATCAGTTGAGTAATTGTGCGTGTGAAAATTGTTTAGAGTTGAATAAGTTTATCGTTCTTGGAAAAAAAAAAAAAAAAAGAGTGTATCAATGTTTTTCCAATAACCTGGTATTTGATACAGATAAATATGACTATGTTTTGTTTTGTAGATCTTTGGGTGATTTTAAGCAGACGGTGCGTAATAAAGCACATCCAGAAGGATCAATTGCAGAAGCATACATTGTGAAAGAGTCTTTGACCTTTTGCTCTAAGAGGTATTGAAACAAGATTTAATCGAGATGAGCGGAATGCTGATATTTCTTTCAATGATAGTTTGTCAATGTTTGAACAAGAATGTCGCCCTTTTGGTGCATCAAACATTGTGGAGCTATCATATGAAGAATTTGATGTCATTCAATGGTTTGTTTTTCAAAATTGCGAGGAGGTTGAGCCATATATCAGGTAAGTACATAATTATAATGTTCTTATGATTTGAGTTATTATATGTAATTTTAACCTCTTATTTTTTATCTGTACATAGAAAACACAAGGAAGAGCTTGTTTTAGCTGGTTGTCGAGATATAGAGAAGGAGCATAAATATCACTTTCCTGGATGGTTTAAGAATCATGTGAGTTATATTTGTATGATTTTTATTATACTTTAAAAAAAATACACTGATATATTTATTGAAATTATTTTATGATCATATAGATGGTTGAATTGTATCAGAAAGAGCCCTCACAAGTCCATGAATCGTTGTATTCTCTTGCTTGTTCGCCTAATAGATGTATAAGAAAATATACTGGTTGCATTGTTAATGAGTGAAATATCTGACGATAGAACGTGATGGTCGTCGGCAAACTCAAAACAGTGGTGTTATGGTAGAAGGGAATCACGGTGATGATAGCATTGATTTTTACGGTACTGTATCTGAAATTATTCAGTTGGAATATGTGAGAAACCGCAAAGTGGTTATATTTAAATGTGATTGGTTTGATCTTGGACGGAAAATGACTGGGCTACAAAAGGAAAGAAACATTATTAGTGTTAATGTTGCGGGGAGATGGTATCAAGATGATCCATACATATTTGCTGATCAAGCCAGACAAGTTTTCTATCTCAATGATCCTAAACTCGGAAAAGATTGGCGACTTGTACAGCCTTTTCAACATCGTCATGTATATGATGTGGATGAGATGGATGAAGAACATGTGACTGGTGACACATTAGTAGCAGATGTTGCATATCAAGAGAATGACATCGGGGGTGATTGTCAAGTTTCTCTTGATGAAGTTGCATCATTAAATAGACACGACGTGGATCAGGAGGATCTGATGGAGTTGATCATTGAAACGTTACCCGAGAAAGAGGCTACAAACATAGAGGACGTCAATGAGAACGATGAGCTTGATGATATAGACTGGTAATTTAATTATTTTTTTTTTACTTTTTTTTTGTTTTCAAAATTTTAATTGGAAATAAATATGAGTATGATCTGATAGTGCAAAAATGAGAATAGCCGCTTTCTTCATGTACATGCTGATGTTAGTGTAAGAATCGCCATTTTCTTTGAATATGTTTTGAAATGTATGTTTTATGTTTGAACAAAGGAAGAGGAAGAGGCATAGGAAGAGGCCCATGAGTTCAATGGAAGGGATTTGAAGAACTTTTCAGAACTTTTTAGCTGCTGAGATTTGAAAAAAAAAAAATTTTAGTTGATTTTGAAATGTGTTTTCTTGGTTGTTGTTGGGATTTCATTTTAATCTACCACATTTAGGCCATCAAGCCATATGGTCTGGTTTGGTGTCGTTGAACTTTTTTTTTTTTTTTAATTCTTATGGTTTGTGTAGTTGGGTTAGTTTCGTTTTATGAAACCGATGTTGGGTTCCAATTTGTAGTTTGGATGTTATTTAATCGTAAGCGTAATTTTAAATACCTACAAACAGTGACAACTCTTATTTGTCACATGGAATTTCATCATTTTTAATATAAAGGTGACGAATGTTTAGTGTTTGGTTAGTTTCTTAGTGGACAACACTTTTTCTGGTTTCCCGTCTCCTGTTTTCTTGCTAGATTGGTTGTAGGGAGTTTGGATTGCATTCAGTTGTATGCTGGTTCTACGCTTTTGAATTTCGTTTAATTGAATCTCTTATCCGTTTTGAAAAAAAAAAAAAAAAAAAAAAGCTAAGCAGCAGCACTGGAGGATCCTGTTTCTCAATTGGACCTGTTTCTGTTTTTGAGGATCCTGAAAATGAAAAAACTATTCCAATTGCAGCCGAGGAAGATATATAGGAAAAATACCCGACAAGTAGATATGCAAACCTCAGCCTAACTTCCCACAGTGGGATACCTAGGATTGGAAACAGATGAAATTAAATTCAGGCTTCAAATCACATACTCCATGAACCACAACAGCAGCACAAAGTACAGAGTCCCAACTCAATGCTGTTAAATCATCTTCCATATTAACTTCATTTAGCATTCTTGAACAAAAATGCAACTTTCAGAGTCAAACAAGACAAATAACACACAACCAAAGCACTCAACCATTTTACACAAGCATCTTGTAAGAAAAATCCAATATATCATATTCCTTTGTACAACCAGAAAGAACAAATGGTAGAGAACATAATTCAGATACAGAGTAGAACTGCTTTAACAATGCTCAACTAATCAATGTTACCTCAACATGAACTTATAGTAATACTTACACTTAATATCTCCACACGCCTCAACCTATCATACCTAATCCTAACCAGCCACACTCCTCAACCTATCATGCCTCATCCTAACCAAATACCATATCCAGGAAAGCAGAGACGTTATGAGGTGGAAATTCGGCTTGTTCCTCTTGAGGCTAAGAGCGATAGTTTCACCATCCCGACCGAGTACTAACAATCTAGTCAGTTGATCTCAAAGAGCCAACCGACCGAGCACTAACAATCTATAAGTTAGCATGAGCAGCAGCAGCATCCTAAATGGCTCAATCGGAAAGAGTTGCAGAAATATGAGCCGGCGAGCTTCTAGGCGTGATGATGACTCTACCGAGCCTCTGCACCGGCTTGGCCGACGACCGGACCTCCATCGAGAAGTGGCTGTACCACCCCCAGCCTCACCCTCAACCACCTCGTTGACCTTAAGATAACGCACGATCCCCACCTAAGTCCTCGTCCTCGCCCACGATTTCGAGCACCAATTGGAAAATGATATCGAATTCCAGACTGAATTCTTCTTCCCTCGTGAAATTGATTCAGTTTTTAGGTTGCAATTGGGAGATGAGATCGCCGCCTCCGTCCTCGTCCTCACTGCCTCCGTCCTCGTCCTCGCCGCCACTGTCCTCGTCCTCGGCGACGATTTCGAATACCAAGTGGCAGATTTCATCAATGGCAGAGGATTGATGCAGTTTTTGGGTTAGATATTGGGAGATTAGATTGAAAATTGAGATTTTGTTGTGGAGATTCTTGGGATTACTGAGGTGAATTTTGGCTAGGTTTTGCTCTGCGATTTAGGATTGAGGATTGAGGGAGATGAATAGAGAATGAGGTACGGTTTTGGGGTTGTGAGTTGTGATCTCTTTTCATTTGTTTTTTCTTTTTTATTTTTGGTTTAAATTGGTATTTTTTGGAATCTTAATGATTTTAATTATTAAATAATACTAGATATTATGAAAGCCTATTTATAAATTACATAAAATTTTCATTACTATTTACTAAATAATGATAAAATATAATGCATGACAAACATAGTCGTCATAAATTATGTGGCTTTAAGGACGACGGTAAATGGTGGCATGAATAGAGTATTCTTTGGTCACATGGAACTTCGTCATGTTTCGTATGAAGTGACAAATTTTTATGTATTATAATGTTTCGTCACAATAAATAATAATATAGTGACGAATTAATCATAAGCGTCACTGGAAATACCAACAATAGTGACGAAATTGTTTTGTCAAATGGAACTTCGTCATGTTTCGTATGAAATGGGACGAAGTTTTATATATTATAATGTTTCGTCACATTAACCAAAAATATAGTGACGTATTAGTCGATAGCGTCATTTTAAACATCTACAACAGTGACGACAATGTTTCGTCACATGGAACTTCGTCATTTTCTATACAAATTGTGACGAATGTTTGTGTATAATAATGTTTCGTCACATTAAATAATAAAATAGTGACGGATTAATCCAAAACGTCATTTTAAATACCTACAATAGTGACGATGCTATTATGTCACACAGAACTTAGTCATTTTGCGTATAAAATGTAACGACTTTTTATGTATTACAATGTTTCGTCACATTAAATAATAATATCGTGACGAACTAATCGAAAGCGTCATTTTAAATACCTACAACAATGACGACACTTTTTTGTCACATGGAAGTTCGTCATTTTTTGTATAAAATGTGACGATTTTTCAAGTATTATAATGGATCGTCACATTAAATAATAAAATAGTGACGATTTAGTCATAATCGTCATTGTAAATACGTACAACAGTGACAGACTTTTTTTTGGTCACATGGAATTTCGTCATAAATTGTATAAATGTGACGAATTTTTATCTATAAGTGACGTTTTAGAAAATCATCGTATAAAGTTAGATTATGTGACGAAAAAACCATTCTAAGATGACGAATGGAATAGTCGTCACCGTAGTCAATGGTATAATGACGAATTTTAAAAGTCGTCACCGAAAGGCCACATATGGTGACGATTATTTATTCGTCACATGAAATTTGTCACTTTTTCACAGATTTCTTGTAGTGATGGTTAAGCCGAATTGAATAGCATAAAAATCCTCAAAAATCATGAGAATGACATTGGTAAAAGATTAGCATGTTTTGAGTTCATATGTTCGGTCAAGTTGTTAATGAAATTGAGCATTTTTCACCTCCGAACCAAAGTGTATGTGCATGCAAGTATTAGCCAATGTTCTAGCGTCTATAGCCATGATATTTTGAGTTATATTCGGCCATAAATGATTTTGCATGTTGAGTATGTTAGTTCGGTGCCGTAGTGTGGCCACGAGCCTTATCGACCCTATAAGCCCATCTTCAAATCCAACCGAGGTCCCATAGTTATTCTTGGCATTTTTATGTGTCATTTATCATGTTGAGTCGATTTGGGTTGGTAGTCACCGGAAAAGTATCCCGAAGTTTGGCAAGGGCCGGTCGGAGTCACTAGCCGCGCATGCAGCGCGTGCTGTGCCCGCACCGTGCCGCAGAGGCCAGGCTAAGCCTCTGTCCGTGCCCAGCGTCTAGCGCATGCAAGGCACAACAGCCCCCAGGACACGAGGCAACGCCTGTCCGTGTCAGTGAGCGAGGTCTTGGCGCCAGCCGCGCCTAAGCACCTCCAACAGTGCCCGATAGCGTTGTCCCAGCCTCAGTGCACGCGTGGCCACAAGCCAGCTGCTCGTGCCGCGCAGAGTCGACCTCGGGCCGTGCCAGCTGCACACCCGTGTGTTCGTGCCGTGCCCAGCGAACTTGAGTTGTGTTCCCTTGGTCCAGTTGGCTCCGGGACGTGCCCAGCAGCACGCCCGAGCGCCCAGGTCACCCGACGGCGCCTAGAGCCTTAGACAGCCTCGGTAGTGACCAGTTGCACCGAGTGGCACCAGTAGTGCCCGTGCTCGCGCCAGCAGCCTCTGGCCGCACCCAGTAGTGCCGGACCGCGCCCAGCAGCGCCTAGGACCGCACCTGGTCGCACCTTAGCCGTGTCGGCGCCGCGCCAAGGGCCCTGCAGGCCCAGCGCGGGACCAATTGTAATAGCCCAGTTCTGTATAAATAAAAATGGCAGTTTTTAGTTCTAAGTTGAACTATTTCTTTTTATTAATACTTCTCGTCTTGGGTTCCGAGCCCAGTTATCAGCTATTCAATCTTAGTTATTAATTCTGGTCCATTTATCTTAGAAATGGATTTTACTCAGACGGAATTAATTATTTCAGTTGACGAATAATCGAAACCGAGTATGTTTCGATAAGTCGTCTAAATCAAGCCGTGTCCGAAATTGAGTCGTTCGGTCACGAGTATCGCGCCTAGTTCGCGCCTAGCCAATTCTCAAGCCCTAGTAGTCTCGAGTGTTGTTCGAGCCCTAGCCATGCTCATACCCTTACTTAGAATATTTTCTAAGTATAAGATCATTTTATCGAGCCCGAGTCATCGTTTCCCTCGGCCAAGATCAACCGCACCTAGCTCGTGCGTAGCCAAGACCACTCGCGCCAAGGTTCGCGAGTGCGCACCAAAGCCGTGCCAACATGGCCCTATTTATAGCCGAGTGGTTATGGGAATTTTTCTAAGTATAGGGGCTCATATATTCAGCGCATACCCGAGTTAGTCTTTCTCGATCCAAGTCTCTAACGCCAAGCCCAAGCAATGCGCATGCTAGTCCTCGGGCGACACCGTGCTAAGGCCTTGGTCATGACCGAGTGGGATGGTATATTTTTCTAAGTATTTTGGGCATCCATATTCAGCCCTAAGTGTGCTAATTTTTCCAGCCCAAGAGATGGCTTAATTTCAACCCATGCGCTAGTGCCGAGCCCAACCAGCCATGCCGCGCCCAGCAGGCCCGTGCCAACCTTGCACAGCCCACTTCTTGGCCCAATGCTTGATTATTCCCAAGCCCAATACTATGGCCCAAGTCAGGCGAGTATTAGCATTGTAATGAGGGGTTAATTAAGCCTAATTATGCCCTAAGATGGATTAAGGAAGTCCAAGAATCTTTGGCAATATTTTAAGGCTAAGTGGGGTGAGGGACAAGCATTATTGTATTCATGTGTGTAAGTGTTTGTTCCCTCATGTGCCACCAGTTTGACCAGAGCATCTTCCTCCACCCAACGCGGCCTGCAAGTCCAGAATTCCCTCCATTTTTCCGTGCCAAAGTCAGTCCCAAGGGCAGCCCCATGAGCCTTGCGCGTGAAAGAGAGAAGGAGCACTTATGTCCCCCACTTGCTCACATTGTAAACTCCGCCCTCCAGCCTTATAAAAGGGGGACTTCTCAGCTGAGTTAAAGTCATTTGGCACTCCAAGTATTCAGCTTATAGAGAGAGTTAGTGAGCAAAACCGAGAGCTTGGGCCTTAGTTCACCCGCGCGCGCGAGCCACGCCAAGGAGGAGGAGGCCGCGAGTTCTCTTGCACCAGCTGTGTCTCTCAAGGCTTATCATCTTCCAAAGTTTATTTTGGATTTTTCTAAGTCTATAGAGCTCACCTCGCTCAACCAATTAGCCCCAAAGTCGAACCTAAGGACCAAGGCCGCGAGTTAAGCCCGTGTTGGAGTCCTTAGCACCATTTTGAATTTTGAGCAAGGTAAGCTCATACTCCTTATTTTTCCCAGCTCATACATGACATTTTAAGATTTATCATGTATAAAAATGAGGCCATGCACGTGAGAATAAGAAGATTTGGATTTTTTAAGTATTGAGCCCTAATTTCGTAAGTTTATGTACATGCATGATATGGCTGAGTTTGATGGCTTAAAAATCCTCAAAAATCATGAGTATGACATGGTTAAAATATTACCATGCTTTGAGTTCATTTCTTCGGTCAAATTGTTAAGTGAAATCGAGCCATTTTCACCTCCGAACCCAATTCTATATGCATGCATGTATTAGCCAATGTCCTAGCCTCAATAGCGTTGATTTTTGATGTATATCATTCGGCCCTAAGCCATTTTGTATGTTGAGCATGTTCATTTTCGTGCCCTAGTGTGGCCTCGTGCCTAATCGGCCCTAAAAGCCCATCTCCAAATCCAACCAAGGTCCCTCAGTGACTTTTGACATTTTTGAGTATATTATGTCATATTATGTTGGGTTGGTTCAGTAGTCACCGGAATTAGTGGCCGGAAGTCTGGCAAAGACCGACTAGGGTCACCAGCTGCGCCAGTCGCGCGTGCCGTGCCCGAGTGATAAGGATGTGGTCATCGACCCACCCGAGCCCGAGGACGAGACGTGCATAAGCCGAGAAAGGAAGCGCGCAAGAGCTCGAGATGAGTACCGAGACCGTGCTAAGAGGGCCCGGAGAGGTTACAAGGCGGGTGATACGCGTACGGCTGAGTATTGGGCCGACGATGAGAGCGAGAGGATTGAGCCCGGAGGAGTGGCGAATGGTGTAGGGCTTGCGCAAGAGACCGGCACAAGCAACGCATGCGTGCTAACGCCGAAGGAGCATGAGGGGTGGATGAAGGGTGGAAAGCGTGCACATGGGGCGGCAGCGGTGGCGCGGGTGCGAAAGTGGGTTGAAACGATGTGAAGGGCTCGACAAGCAGGTACGAATGGGACGCGATGACTGGAGTCACGCACAAGGCACTGGTCGAGCAGGGCTGTGGTGGTGAGGGCGCGGGTGCGCTAATGGGAAGGGTCGACAGGGTCGACGAGTCGAGCAGGTGCAAGCACGCACTTGAGGTGAAGGGGTCCACGCGAAGTGCGGGCGATAACGCACGAGACACGCAAGAGATGGATGGCGCGAGTCCTCGAGGAATTAGGCATAGCGCGCCGACTGAAGAGAATCCGCGTAACTTGGGGCGTAAGGCAGGTAAAGCGTGCGACGCGTGGGACGCAGGAAAAGGTCGTGACCTCGAAGGACAAGGATTAGCCATGACAGCTAGGGTTGAGGTGCGCGAGGGCGCGCGATCCTTCTAGAAGGCCTAAAGGCCGATTTTTCTTAGTAGCTTAGGAATAATAGTTTGGTTAGGATTTGGAATAAAAGGCATGTGCCTAAGTAGTTTAGGAAAGTCTTTATTTAGTTTCCTTAGGACTTTAATTGTTTACTTGCATTAAGAGTTCTTCTTAGACTAGGATTAGATCTATTTGGTATCTATAAATACCAACCATATGTCATTCGAAATTTATGATTAAGAAGTAATGGAAAATCGTTCGTGAGAACAAAACCGTGTGTTAGAATTCGTGAGAGTTTTATCATACAAATCGAGTTGGCTAGGCTAAGACCCGAACCATCTCAAAATCGTGAGAAGATAAGGCTAATAACCGAGTCGTCCACACCTATCGTCGAAGGACAAACCGTGGCAAAGCTTGGTTCGAGACAATCGAGTTGGGAAAACACACGATACTTCATCATTGGTGCTTTCATTGAGAGGTGTTGATCGTGTGTTTTGTTTAACTTTTTCTATCTTCTTCTTTTTTCGATTTTTCCCTTTTTCTTTTCGTGAGTTTTGTTCGAGAGACAAGCCATGACAAACCGAGAGAGATTCGAGATGTTGGAGGAGAGCATGAGATCCCTTGGTGATGGACAACATGCGGCCAACGAGAATTTTGCAAAGTTGGAGCTCATGGTGCACGATCTTGCGGCACAACTTGCTCGAGCTACACGACGACCGCGAGGATGTCATAGGTCGTGTTCGACCACAGCTCGATCGAGCGGCTCCGAGTCCCACCACGAGGACCATGATCGACGATCAAGGAGGACACGAGCGTCTGGTCGACGCGAGGAGAGAAAGGTCGAGAAGCCAAGGCTAACCATGCCGACATTCACGGGGACCGACCCGGACGCATGGTTGTGTCGAGCTACTCAATATTTCGAGATCAATGACATGCCCAAATCTGATCGAGTCAAAATCGCCGCCTACTATCTCGATGGTGAGGCGAACGTATGGTGGCAATGGATCTCGCACGTCTACAAAGGTAAGGGTATGCGGGTACATTGGAGAGATTTCGAGAAGAAGATCATTACGCGCTTTAGATCGAGCCAATACCATGACTACGACGAGGCACTCACTCGTATACGCCAAGGAGGTAGTCTTCGTGATTACCAAAAAGAGTTCGAGCGCGTTGATAGTCGGGTGCGCGATTGGCCCGAGAGTGCACTGGTTGGTGCGTTTGTGGGTGGGCTCAAACCCGAGCTGGCTGCCGAGGTTCAATTAGATCGATCGAGGTCAATGCAAGCTGCCATGGAATCGGCACGAATGCGAGAGGTCCATCTGATTGCGATCCGCAAGACGAGTTGAGGTGACGGACGCGTCGAGACACGACGCGCGAGTACGGTCCTGGATCCACCACCGCTGGTCGAGGACATGAAGGTTACCGAGGTGGCACGACCACCGAATTACATGCGGCGTGTAAGTCCCGAAGAGATGCAAAGGAGGCGCGATAAGGGTCTATGCTTCTCGTGCAATGAGCCATTCACGCCCGAGCATAGGTGCAAGGGTAAAGAAGTTTACCTGCTCGAGACATGTGAGCCCGAGGAAGAAGGAAGGAGGACACTTGTATTTGAATCCGCAATTGGAGATGCTGCACATGGTCAAGGTCGAAAAAGGACCCAAGATGATGAGGTTCGAGGCCGAGATTTTAGGACGAGAGGTCAATGTGTTGGTCGACAGTGGATCGACACTCAATTTTATTAGCTTGGACTTCACCACAAGGCTTGAGATTCCAATGACCGTGGTTGTACCATTTGGAGTACGAGTTGCAAACGGCGAAGAGCTTTGGAGTTTGGAGCTATACAAGGATGTCCCGATACAAGTGAAAGGTGAAGAGGTAAAGGTGGATTTGTTTGCGTTAGATCTTGGAGGACCCGAAGTGGTGTTAGGAGTCCAATGGTTGGAGACGCTAGGGCCCATAGTTACCAATTTCAAAACGGGAACGATGGAGTTCAAAAAGGCCAAGAAGAGGATCAAGCTATGCACGAGCGACGAAGGAACCGAGCCGATCGAATTGAAGAGTCTTCAATTCATTCTCCTTGAGGACAAGGACAAATTCAAAGGCGGATGGAATGATGAGGATGTGGTCATCGACCCACCCGAGCCCGAGGACGAGACGCGCATAAGCCGAGAAAGGAAGCGCGCAAAAGCCCGGGATGAGTATTGAGACCGTGCTAAGAGGGCCCGGAGAGGTTACAAGGCGGGTGATACGCGTACGGCTGAGTATTGGGCCGACGATGAGAGCGAGAGGATTGAGCCCGGAGGAGTGGGCAAATGGTGTAGGGCTTGCGCAAGAGACCGGCGCAAGCAACGCATGCGCGCTAAGGCCGAAGGAGCACGAGGGGTGGATAAAGGGTGGATAGCGTGCACATGGGGCGGCAGCGGTGGCGCGGGTGCGAAAGTGGGTTGGAACGATGTGAAGGGCTCGACACGCAGGTACGAACGGGACGCGATGACGGGAGTCACGCACAAGGCGCTGGTCGAGCAGGGCTGTGGTGGTGAGGGCGCGGATGTGCTAATGGGAAGGGTCGACAGGGTCGACGAGTCGAGCAGGTGCAAGCACGCGCTCGAGGTGAAGGGGTCCACGCAAAGTGCGGGCGATAACGCGCGAGACGCGCGAGAGATGGATGGTGCAAGTCCTCGAGGAATTAGGCATAGCGCGCCGACTGAAGAGAATCTGCGCAACTTGGGGCGCAAGGCAGGTAACGCGTACGACGCGTGGGACACGGAAAAAGGCCGTGACCTCGAAGGACAAGGATTAGCCATGACGGCTAGGGTTGAGGCGCGCAAGGGCGCGCGATCCTTCTAGAAGGCCTAAAGGCCGATTTCCCTTAGTAGCTTAGGAATAATAGTTTGGTTAGGATTTGGAATAAAAGGCATGTGCCTAAGTAGTTTAGGAAAGTCTTTATTTAGTTTCCTTAGGACTTTAATTGTTTACTTGCGTTAGGAGTTCTTCTTAGACTAGGATTAGATCTATTTGGTATCTATAAATAACAACCATATGTCATTCGAAATTTATGATTAAGAAGTAATGGAAAATCGTTCGTGAGAACAAAACCGTGTGTTTAGAATTCGTGAGAGTTTTATCATACAAATCGAGTTGGCTAGGCTAAGACTCGAACCATCTCAAAATCGTGAGAAGATAAGGCTAATAACCGAGTCGTCCACACCTATCGTCGAAGGACAAGCCGTGGCAAAGCTTGGTTCGAGACAATCGAGTTGGGAAAACACACGATACTTCATCACCGTGCCGCGTCGCAAAGGCCAGGCAGTACCTCTGTCCGTGCCCGCGCCTAGCGCTCGCGAGGCACCGCAGTCCCAGCGCACGAGACAGCGCCCAGCAGCGCCTGTCCATGCCAGCCAGCGAGGTCTCAGCGCCAGTCGCGCCAGAGCACCTCCGACAGCGCCCAGCAGCGTTGTCCCAGCGTGATGCGAATGTGGCTAGGCAGCTGAAGAACGCCTCGAGCCGGGCCTATAATGCGCGCAAGAGGTTAGCGCGGCAGGCGGGCGAGACGCAGGCCATCGCGTGCGGGGCATGCGAGGCCGACGAGGGGGACCTAACGGGCAAGAGCGCGCGGCTAACGCTCGGGCAAAATGTGAGCGGAAGTTGAGGCAAGTGGCACGGACGCGGGCGACGCGAGGGGCGCGCGCGAGGAGGCTTCGGGTGGCAGGGACGCGCGCGAGGAGTCCGCTGGGCGCGAGGACTCGAGCGGGGCGCGCAGCGGGGAAGCACGCGCGGGGACGGGCGGCCCGACCTTAGTCCTCGAGGACCAAGGCATGGCGCGTGGGATCCAAGGGCGGCGAGTAGGCGGTTGGGATGTTTGGCTTGGAGTGCAAGTCAAGCCTTTTCAAGATCCCTTAGTTATTTGGTTTCCTTATTCCATTATGATTTCTAGATTGTTTAGGACTTTAATATTTTATTGCTTTAATTAGTGATTTAGTTTCCTTAGGACTTTATTTATTTCCAAGCATTAGGAGTTCTTCTTAGATTAGGAATAGACTTAGTTTGGCATCTATAAATATGCCCCATGGTCATTCGAAAATTCATTCAGAAATTAATAGAAAAACCGAACTTTTGTTCAAACACTTTGCCTTAGATATCTTTTCAATTTCTTTTGCAATTTTATCGTTTCAAGGGGTGCGGTTGTGCAAACCTCGAGACACCTATCGGCAATTCAAGGCACTGGTTGTGGCTTATCAGCAATCGGGACACGCGATCTTCATCATTGGTGTTTTCATTGAGAGTATCTAGATCGTGTGTCTTTTTCTACCCCATTCCCTTTCCTTTTTCTTCTTCTTTATTTTCGTCCCCCTATACAAAAAAAAAAATAAAAAAAAAAAAAAAATCTCTTCAAGACGAGTCCACGAAGCAAAGAGCGAAAACAAGAAAAGAAAGCCATGGCCAATAAGGAGATGAAGGACAAGATAAATAATCTTGACGCTCAAGTTCGAAGTATGAGCGAAGTCATGGATACTTTTGGCGAGGGGCTCGACACGACCAAGGCATCGGTTCGGGATCTAATGGAAACCGTGAATCGGGGGTTCGAGGAGATGGTACGCGGCTTCCAACGCTTTGCGCGGCCACCTCCACGACAGCCAAGGCGCGATCGACCCGAGGAGGAGGAACATCGTCCCGATGGGCGCGAGCACGAGGAGGACTTCGATCGACGGTCACAAGCGTCTAACGCGCACGACCGCCTGAGGCTCGACAAATCGCGGCTCGCGCTATCCACCTTCACCGGCACCGATCTAGAGGCATGGCTCAACCGGGCCGCGCAATACTTTGAGCTCAACGAGACCGAGGCCAATGGCCGTATTCGATACGCGGCCTATTACCTAGATGGCGAGGCCAACGTGTGGTGGCAATGGCTCACGAATGTATACCGCAAATGGCAGCAAGCCATTAGGTGGGGTGATTTCGAACGCGAGTTACTCACGCGTTTCGGAACTTCAAACTACCATAACTACAACGAGGCCCTTTCGCGCATATGCCAAACCGGCAGCCTGCGCGATTAAATGAAGGAGTTCGAAAAGCTAGCTTGTCACGTTAGGGACTGGCCCGAGGCTGCGTTGGTCGGGGTATTCATTGACGAGCTTAAGTATGATCTAGCCGCTGAGGTTCGATTGGAGCGGCCTGACTCGATGCATGCGGCCATGGAGATCGCCCGACGTCGCGACGATCACCTCGCCGCTACGCGAAGGGGACGGGCGGACGCACGCTTCCCCGAGCCACGGCGCACGACGAATGTCGCGCCCAACATACGGCCACCAAGTAACGCTCGACCACCAATCCCGGAAGTCAAGCGTCTGTCGCTCGAAGAGATGAGGCGCCGACGCGAGCAAGGCCTGCGCTTCAAATGCGAAGAAAAATTCACACCGGGCCACCGATGCAAGCAGGCGTTTTTTATCGATGTCACTGACTCCGATGATGAGGGAGAACCCGAGGCTGAGGAGAGCGAAGTTCAAACTGAAGTGCTCGAAGAAGAAGCTGAAATCTCGATGCACGCCATGGCCGGAACCCGAGGACCGAGGATGTTGCGGCTACCGGCATGGGTCAAGGACCGCCGCGTGGTCGTACTCGTGGACAATGGGTCATCCCACAGTTTCATCAACACCACGCTGTCCCAAAAGCTAAACTTGTCCACCACCACGATCGAGCCATTTGAAGTCTGGGTAGCCAATGGTGAACGGTTAAGGTGCACCGAGTCCTATCGCAAGGTGCCAATCAAGTTCCAAGGAGTCACCATCAAGGCCGATCTCTACGCATTACCCCTGGTTGGACCCGATGTGGTGTTAGGAGTCCAATGGCTCGAAGGATTGGGAGAAGTGACCACCAACTACAAAACTGGGGTCATGAAGTTCAAAGCGGGAGAACAGCAAGTTACCTTAAAAGCTAGTGAAGTTAGTGGGACCAAGGAGGTTGGTCTCAAGAGCATAGAGAGGGTTTGGCGCGGGGGTGGCCAAATCTTCGCCGCCGTGGTCGAAGACACGAGCACACCCACATCCGAACCCGACACACATCAAGGCGAAGTGCGCACATTACTCAAGGAGTTCGACCGAGTCCTAGGTGAGCCTAAGGGCTTGCCGCCGCACCGGGAGTTTGATCACCGAATACCCTTGGTCAATGAGCAGCATGCGGTACACGTCCATCCATACCGGTATGCGCACTTTCAGAAAATCGAAATAGAGAGGCAAGTTGGCGAGATGCTTGAGTCCGGGCTCATTCAGCACAGTTCAAGCCCGTTCTCATCACCAGTGCTACTAGCTAAGAAGAAAGACGGCACGTGGAGGTTTTGCACTGACTACCGCGCACTGAATGCCGCAACTATCAAAGATCGATTTCGAGTGTCGACGACATGCTCGACGAGCTAGGAGGATCACGCTATTTCTCTAAACTCGATCTAAGGGCCGGGTACCATCAGATTCGACTCCACAAAGCTGATGTTCCCAAGACATCTTTCCGTAGGCACCAAAGACACTACGAGTATTTGGTGATGCCATTCGGGCTATGCAACGCCCCTTCCACCTTTCAATTTGCCATGAATTCCATCTTCGAAGACCACCTGCGCAAGTTCGTCTTGGTATTCTTCGACGACATTCTAGTCTACTCAAAGACGTGAGATGAGCACATGGGGCACTTACCTGTGGTGCTTGAGATCTTGGAGGCCAACTCATTCTACATCAAGCCGTCCAAGTGCTCGTTTGGACAAGAGATGGTCGAGTACCTTGGTCACTTCATTTCACATGATGGTGTGAAAGTCGACCAAAGGAAAATTGAAGTTATGGTCGAATGGCCGAAACCAACCAGCCTGACGCAGTTAAGGGGTTTTCTAGGGCTCACGGGTTACTACCGGAAGTTCGTGAAGGACTATGGGTCCATTGCTAAGCCACTAACCGAGATGACGAAGAAGGGCGGATTCAAGTGGACCGAAGCTAGTGAGGCTGCATTCGAGAAGCTTAAAGGTGCGATGACCTCGACGCCTGTCCTAGCCATGCCAAGGTTCGATGTGTTGTTTGAGGTGCACACGGACGCGAGCGATGTGGGCATCGGTGTGCTAGTTCAAGAAGGACGTCCCTTGGCCTTCCTTAGCAAGGCTCTTGGCACGACTCGACTAGGATTGTCCGTATATGTGAAGGAGATGCTCGCAGTGGTAGAAGCTGTACGATGTTGGAGGCCCTATCTCTTGGGGCGACGCTTTCGGATCGTAACCGACCAACAACCGCTCAAGCACCTGCTCGAGCAACGAATCGTGACGCCCGAACAATAAAAGTTTGTCTCGAAGCTTATGGGCTTTGACTTCGAGATAATATATAGACCTGGTCGAAAAAACGCCGTGGCCGACGCCTTGTTGAGGCGGACGGATGTCGCCGAGCTCGAAGCCATAACCGGACCAACATGGGCCATATGGGAGGAGATTAGAAGGGCTCAAGAGAATGACACCCAATGTCAAGATTTGCTACGGGCAATGGAGGCTGGCGAAGCAGCGGTAGCCAATTACGAGCTTCACAATGGTCTTGTGCTACACCGAGGCCGAGTATTTGTGCCGGATAGTGGGCAGCTTCGCGAGCAAATTTTGCAGCACTTCCACAACTCGAAAATTGGAGGACATTCGGGGTTCTATCGTACTTGGATGAGGATGGCCAATACCTTCTTTTGGCCAGGGCAGCAAGGCGTAGTTCGGGAGTACGTCGCGCACTGCGATGAGTGCCAGCGCACTAAGGCTGACGCACGACGACCGGGTGGTCTATTGCAGCCTTTGTCCGTGTCCGAGAATATCTGGGAGGACATCACCATTGAATTCATCGAGGCGCTGCCTATCTCAAATGGGTTCAATGTAGTCATGGTCGTGGTCGATTGACTGACAAAGTACGCACACTTCATACCGATCACGCATCCCTACACGGCAAAGTCTATCGCCAAGCTCTTCATTGAGTATGTCATGAAGTTACATGGGGTGCCACGCTCGATTGTCTCTGATCGTGACCGGATTTTTATGAGTAGCTTTTGGTCTGAGTTCTTCAAACTTCAATGGACCAAGTTGTCAATGAGCTCTGCCTATCACCCGCAGACGGATGGCCAAACCGAGGTGACTAACCGCACGCTAGAACAATTCTTGCGATGCTATGTGCACCAATTTCCGAGGAAGTGGGAGAACTTTCTACCGTGGGCCAAGTATTGGTACAACACTACTTACCATGAGTCGACCAAGGCTACACCATTCGAGTTGGTATACGGGCGCAAACAACCTACGCTCGTAAATTATTCGGAAAGAGTGGCAATCAACGATGAAGTAGGACGAGAACTTGAGGAGAGAAATTTAATGTTACGAGAACTGAAGAGAACTCTCGAGGGGTCGATTAACCGCATGAAAACCTTTCATGACGGCAAAAGGCGCGAAGAAAGTTTTGAGCCAGGCGATTATGTCTATTTGAAGCTGCGGCCCTTTAGGCAGCGTACGACGGCGCAAAGGGCTGCGACTAAGCTCGGGGTACGTTATTACGGGCCCTACCAGATTTTGAAGCGCATAGGGCAAGTAGCTTATCGCCTAGAGTTGCCAGAGAGTTCGCACATCCACCCAGTCATACATGTCTCGCAACTAAAGAGAAGTTTGGGTGAAGCACACAAGTGGTGCGAGGAACTACCCGCGACAGCCACAGATGGACGGGCAATCGTAAGGCCATACCGAGCGATCGAGTATCGCCAAGTGAAAAAGGCTGGACGTTATCGTTGGGAGGTGTTAGTCGAGTGGAAGGAGCTGCCAAAGGAAGAAGCCACATGGGAGGATATAGAGGAAATGCGCGAACAGTTCCTTGATTTCATCCTTGAGGACAAGGAAGCGCTTGAAGGGGACGGGAATGATGCGGATGTGGCTAGGTAGCTGAAGAACGCCTCGAGCCGGGCCTATAATGCGCGCAAGAGGTTAGCGCGGCAGGCGGGCGAAACGCAGGCCATCGCGTGCGGAGCATGCAAGGCCGACGACGGGGACCTAACGGGCAAGA
>BKCP01007183.1:176972-228549 GCA_008636005.1 Striga asiatica | reverse complement strand
TGACATTTCATTTGCTTAGAAATATCGTAAGAGAAGAAGATTTCATCTTTTACTTGAAAGTGGTTAAGATTATCCTTTTCTAGCTCTCCACCTATTAGCATATTACCAATGAGTCTACAGTTCTTCCCTTCTTCTTTGGAGTTAGAGTCCCTCTATTTATTGAAATGACAAGGAGCGGGACACTTTACTATAGATGGAAATAGCTTTTAAAGGATTCCCCTTCATAAGAGCTAGTGGATACAAAAGGAGATGGCATGAGCTTCTTTCTTCAAGACAGAGGAGCGACAACTCGTAAACTCGACCCTCTTACTTCCCTTCCTTTCGGACGACTTTTGAAAAGAAATTGTTGGATAGATTAAACCTCCGCTCTTTTGGTCCAAACTTCCTTCCTCTGCATTTCTGCTGGGAAGAAACTAGAGTAGTTGTCAGAGGTGGTCGATCTCTTCCAAGAGTTTGCGCTTGGTCTCCTTGGGGTGAAGGAACCTTTGCCCGGAGGCTTGATAGGTCAGGGGTCAACTAGGGAATGAGTACCCGCTTTGTCCTTCAAGGAGCTAGATACGAGCCAGTAAGACGGAACTAAAGGATGGCAGGATAACAACCAGTAACGAAAACAGGGTCGATGTAATTGAGGAAGCCTAGCTGACCTTTGGTCTAAACTCCTAAGCTTATATATATACAAGGCAAGCGAAAGAAGGGGAAAGCGATACCGGGTGTTGAATCGTATCCCCACTACGCCCAGAGTGCTTTTAGCCAACTTTCTTACCTATAAGCGTCGGGTTTGGTACCCAAGATCTAGCTAAGGAAAGTAACACCAATGAGAAGTGAACCCTCTAACTCCTAAACCAGCTTGAGGAATTCAGAGCTTACGAAACTAAGCTTAGCTAAATTAGTGGGACCTTGAGTCTCACTTTGCTCTCCTTCCTCGAGAGTGAGAAGTGAATCAGGGACTTGCCATGGATACGAGTGAAACGAAGGCACTGGACTTTCCATAGTAGCAAGCGATATCGTACGTTTTGGCGGTCCTATCGCTGATTGAAAACCCAATCGGCCCTTTTCCTGTTAAGGACTTTGATAAAGAAAATCCCTAAACTCTGCATAAGCATGTCACACTACACCTTACCAATCCTACTTCTAAGAATCGGTTTGCATGTATTTAATAATATCCGTTTTAGCTGTGCCAACACAGAAAAGCTCCTCTGGTTTCTTTCTTCCAGTCTTTTTCTGAAACTAAAGCTGTCAGCGTAGCCTTACGTAATGCTCTCATAGTCAAGGCAGAGACCCGTATCGTGCCGTTCGCCTAACTCGTTCTTTCGATTCCACCATTCACTTCTTCCATGACGTTCTTAGCTTGGTCTTTGTTGATGCACTAGGAAAGAAAGAATTAGGGAGAGAGCCTACCGACGTCGTAGAGGTATTCGATATGTACTCACCGGTATTTGCATTTCTGAAACTATGGAGAAGGACGTTCTATGGATCTTATTTCTTGTTGATAGTCTGATTCTTTCTCTTCTTCAAATTAGAATCAGTTCTTCATAAGAGTTTTCGGGAATTTATTAGTAAGTCGAACTCTTATTTATATGCATACTTTTGCTCGTTATACTACTCGCTCTACAACGAATAAACTACTCTACCAGAGAAGCTCCATAGCTGACTTTATTAGCTGACGACTTTATATCCGCGGGCGAACAAGCAAATGCCGATAGGAGAAGAGGGGAGCTGCTACGCAGCGAACGGGCGAAAGATACCGCTTTACCGATAGACGAAGAAGAAGGGGAATCAAGGGTCAATGTAATTGAGAAAATGCTGTAGTCCCTAATAGAGGAAATGGTGAGAAGGAAGATGCACCGAAGCCTACATCGGAAGAATGAATAGTATATTCATACGAACGAATAGGTTTATAAAAATCATTCTAAGAAAGGTGTTGCTATTCAACGATGCGGCAAAGAATTTATTCCATAAAAACTCACTTAACACTTTCTCATTCACACTGCCCGACTAGTGCGCAATAAAGACCAAGGCAAAGCCTTTTATTTCGAATTCAATCATTCTGAGGGAAGTGCTATTCAATTGACCATGAGGCTTGATGTAATTAACCTTTCCTTACCGAATTCATTCTAGGCGAAAGAGTCTCGCGCCAGGAGCGCTACTGTAAGCAGTTCTGATCTCAAGCACCTAACCTTTGTTGTGAGGACTTATTCGCCATCGGCCGGTAATACCCAATTCGCGTAAAGAGAGGGAACGAACGAAGCGAAGCGCAGTGAAGTCATGGAAAAATAAGGGGCACGACGCTTTCCCACGGGGGTCAGTGAGAAGCTTGTAAGTTCTGCTTTAAGCTATGGGCTTCCCTAGAGTTCAGAGGTGGTCGAACCGCTTCTGGGACCGCGGTATGCACCACCAAGGGCTGTTCTTTTTTTCGACAGGAGTTTGATACCCTCCGCAGGCTCGATATAATTGACCTCTGTGATATTTCCTTCTTCGTTTGTTTTGGGTCGTTCCATCACTCACTCCGCAATAATAATTGAGTAAGCCGATTTCGACTTCTCATAGACTGGATTGTCAGAATCTGCTCGCAAACAAACTTGCTTCTTGCCCATATACTCGTAAGGTATCCATCTTTAGCCTCTTCTTGATCAGGCTTTCCCCCTTCCTTTAGTCTTTCTAATAATATAGAAGTAGATTTAGTTAACCGAAGGCCTTTTTACTGTTAGAGTCTATAGCTTGGACTCTTCTCACGAATTGGATTCGAACCAACCCTATGACGGGCTACTTTTCTTTCCTTTTCAGATCTTTCAAAGGATATGTTTCATAATCTTCTTTTCATTTCTTTTCCCCAGTATTCGGTTTCTCTCTTTATCATCAATAAAGTACTGTTAAAGAAGAGTACGAAGCCTTAAGGCCAGGGACAGCTGTGCATACAATCCGCAACGCCTGTTCACCTATCGTAATACCTTCTTTCTTCATTGGTTCACCTTCAATGGGTGATTGGACAGAGTCCTAGTCAGGCGAAGAAAGAAAAGCAATCATGACATGCTACTCCCCCAAGGGTCGATGTAATTGAGACGATGGATCGCTCATATGGCATTTCACCCTATCTATGGGGAAAGGGGAAAAGTGAACACATAGGGAAAACAAAGAGAAAGGATGCGCTTGTACAACTCCTCTACCCAACTGAACTGGTTTCCATCTACCCGAGCTAACCTCTCTATCAATCAAATGCCCCAACCGCTCCATACAAAGCACAAAAAGGTAGGTCTTGCAGAGCCTGTCTTCGTCCCCTCTCCTTCTCCAAGCTCCGCCAGAGCAGCAAAACGCGAACCCCCGCTTGTACCTTGCATGGCAGTCTTCTTCCCCTTATCACCATCGTTAACTTTACTAACTTTCCTAAAGACCCGAGGCTTTGCAATCATCCAAGGACCGAAGTCCGAAGCAGGTTGCCTGGACTAGTTTTTCTTATCTGGTTATGTTAGATTTCCGTTCCTTATCAATTTCATTGTCTTCTTCGCTCAAAACCGTCCAAGACTGGAACTGGAACATCGTTTCTACTGAAACTTGAAAAAAGCTGGAATGCAGACATGGTGTCTTTTCTAGAGATACTGATCTGGTGAATCATACAATCAAAGAAGAAGAGAATCGAAACTCATAATGATCTCTCTTGAGAATCCTATTCCTTCAAGCCATACTCTTACTAGAAACTTCCCAGGGTGTGACGGGCGGTGTGTACAGGGCCCGGGTACATCGCGGCATGCTTTTTTGATATCTTCATAAGGTTTCTATGACGAGCGACTATGCTTAAACGGGTATGGTTATGGATTAGGTTCATGGAGGAGTGTGGTGGCTATCCCTTTCTATACGAAATTTCGATATATAGTCAGCTCGTCTCTTCGACTTACAGTTCTGCGGTTCTTAGCCGCCTTCGTAGCTTCAGCTAAACCCATCTCTGACATTTCCGTAGCGGTGAATCAATTAGATGCCGCTTACCTATATGCGGTACTAGTCAAAGGAAAAGACATTGGGGATTCCCCCGAGGATATTACACCTTCTTCGCTGCTACGCATCTTCGCCTTACTATAAATAGCCTATTTGCTGCGAATAGCGAAGTTGGTTCAGCAATGAAGAACTGATTCTATTTTGAAATCTCTTAGATAATCTTCTTTCGCTTTCGTTCTTTCAGTCCTCGTTGAGATGTCGTTTTCAACCAAAGAGTGGGAAGAAGATCATTTCAGCTCTTCAGTTCAAGAAAGGGGTAAAACGGGGTGAGCCCTCTTATGTGGCCCTGCCGATTGATGAAGGGCAAGCAAGCACAGATTCAATACCAGAAGGAGTGAAGGGAAGTGATGCCAGATAGTCTTCCAAGAGCACTTCCTACTAGAAGGTCCGTTGACCATGAGATAGAGTTACTTCCAGGCGTGAAGCCCCCAGCTAAAGAACCATATAGAATGGCTCCCCCGGAGTTAGCTGAGCTACGGAAGCAATTGGATGAGCTACTTCCTTCCCTATATTATTCCTTACCGGATTGGTTGAAATATCTTCTCTTACGAGATTTCTCATTGGAAATTGACATATCGCCGACGATACAAACGAAGCGAAGTGAAGGAGGTTTTCCAAAGTGATAGCGGTTTGTAGGAAGGCCGACCACTACCTTGAGATGAGTCGATGTTCTCAAGGTCGAAAGGTGTTAAACTGATGATGGGGGAGAAGGAAGAGTCTATTAGAAAAACTCCGTATGAGATTCTTTACGGCTCCCCCAATGTGATCTGATCTTCTTTTTTCAATCAGTGGCATTCCTGGGGAGTCAGATGCATTCCCTCCTCTGAATAGGGAGCCGCCGAATACACCAGCTACGCCTAGCATGGGTAATGGACCACAAAGGCTATCTCGGCTATCAGGTCTCGTAGAGATAGAGATTCTTCTGAGGATCGGTTCAATTGAATCAAGAAGTTAAGAAGAGATGAGCCCTTTCTTTCCCCCAAAGGACTCCAAAAGGCGATGCCTTCCTCTCCAGGGACTTCACTTCGCTTCGCTTCGTTCAGACTGATTTTATTGAGGAAACTCCAACTTATAACTAGACTTTGTCTTTCACACTCCATAGCTCTCTCTTGAGAAGTCCCCTTCTTCAGTCTATTTAGTAGAGGAATAAGCTTGGAATCGGTCTCCTTCAATGCCACTGACGAAGAATGGAGCTGCTTTACTGGGTAACCTTCGTATAAGAGAAAGAATGCTCTTAACGAGCTAAGGTAAGAGAAAATTCTTCTCATAGAATCGGACGACGGGGTAGCAAATTCCAAGTGATTCGGATCCGCTGAGCCTTTAGGCGAAGTTCAGTCAAAGAGTTCCTTCGGAAAGGCGAAGTTGAGAAGAAAACAACTGGTATTTCAGCTGGTATAGGAAATGTCTACTAGGATCAATGTAGTTGTATGTAAACCCAGAGCAATGGCATGATGAATCAAAAAGTCTCCAGGACCTATTGTTAAGAATAATGAATTACTATTTTCATTAATAGCAGATAACCAACCGGGCAACCAGATGCTTCGACCCGCATTGAATGCTGGTCCACTTGTTGAAGATAAAAGTACATCGAACTTTTTTGTATGAAGTTTTACCATGAGCCGATTGTATCCATTGAGCAAATATGGGTTCTATCAAGATTTTTTTCTCCGGAGTACCAAAGGCAAGCATGACATCATTATGAACATAAAAGTCCCAAAGTATGGAATCCCAGAAACAGGCTGGCCTAGCTTAAATGAGATATGATAGCTTCTTTATGGTCTAACATTCTTGAAAATACATTATCTTCATTTTGTTCCGGATTGTAATCTCTAATGAAAAATATAGCTCCATGGGCAAAAGCACCTGTCATGATAAAACCTGCGATATATTGGTGATGAGTATATAATGCAGCTTGAGTAGTAAAGTCTTGTGCTATGAATGCATAAGCAGGCAAAGAGTACATGTGTTGAGCTACTAAGGAAGTAATAACCCCTAAGGAAGCTAGAGCAAGGCCTAATTGAAAATGAAGCGAATTATTGATTGTATCATAAAGACCCTTATGCCCGCGTCCCACTCGTCCCCCCGGGGGAACATGCGCATCTAAAAGATCTTTCATACTGTGCCCAATCCCGAAATTAGTTCTATACATATGACCAGCAACGAGAAAAAGAAAGGTTATTCCCCGAACAGTTGTTGGCTGTACCATCAGATTTGCCGCAAAAACATTCCTTAATAGATTTCAAACACAAGCAAACTACTTCACACGGGTGACACATGGTTGATTTTTCTTTTGACAAATTCATTCCTTCCAGACAGAATACTGTAAGAGTAGTGACTAAATATTATAGATAGTTTTTCTTGGTTGTTGACCAACGGCGAAAAAGAGGGTTTAACGACCGGACTAAAAGTCTCAGTATAATCAACGCCAGGTCGTTGATGAAAGCCTTTGGTGACAAGCAATATGACATTGCCCGCACAATGGTCTCTCCCAGAATTGACCCTTGCAGTGATTGGGGAAGAGCAGGTGCTAGATCTCTCTTATCTAAGCAACCTTATCGGGGTTATATCCCAGCCTGGTAAGTCAGAAATGGATTACCATACCATCCTACTAGAAGAAAGAAAAGAATATCCAAGCATCCAACCCATCCTCTTATTTATATGCTAAGCGATACGGAATGATAACCGGTAGACTACTGAACCGGCACTACTTCTTTTTTTCTCTCTTGCTAGTCCGAAGGTTTATCTCTCGCCTTCACGACCGGAGGACAGGTGTGATAGACCGGTACTACTATATATAGTTAACTGGTACGGTATGATATGGTATCCTACCGAGAAAAAGCACAAATATCTGAGATAGCTGTGGGAATAAGCGCCTAGAAGAGAGCTTTCACTGGCTTTTTCTTACTATGAGGATGGATGTAGATATAAGTCGTCTTTTGGCCAGGGCATTAGCAGAGCCGCTTCCCTTTTTGGGCACTGGACCTAGTTACCGCTCCATGGGAACATGCCGCTAGCCGCTTCTAAGCCCATTTGTGCTACCAGGTAGATGTAGTTGCTTGGGGACGACTTTCATGATATGATCGAACTATCCTCTGTTCTCCGCTGCACTTCTCTCTTTTGTCGCATATCGGATTTACGCATATCAGCTATTGCCAATTCCCAGTCCTTCTTCTTCACTTCGCTTCTAAAAGTTTGTACCGTAGGGACGAATAAAGGAAGACTTTTTTTCGGAGAGATAAATCCTGTTCCCGAAGACCACGCTACTTGGCTTAAGCCTCATAGGGCTACTGCTGGACATGGGGGCCGGTGTTTCGAAATCTTGGACTGACGTCTCTGCGACTCTCTATGAGAGTTCGTGAAACTGGGTTTATTAAATATTCTGCAATACCAGAGCACGTGAGTCCTCAAACTAATAGACACTGGTATTACCACATCCTTGTGGCGTTCTCTCCCGCTCCCACCTATTTATATGCTCCTACCACTCCCATTTCAGGTTTGGTTAAGGTTCCCAGATGGAAGATTAATCACTTGTTATCATATGGGTATGGTACGAGACATGCTTCTGTCTTCGTGTTCTCCGGATTGGGGTCATGCGGAGCGCTTTGCCACCGATTTCGGTTTGAAGCTCAATGAGGCGACCATAGGGAGGACAGAAATTTGATCGGATCAGTCTTGAATGCTTTCCTTTTCAACCTCCAAATAGCTGATCAATGAACATCGTCTTCGGCGGCACCTATCACGAGAGTATTCAGTTATGCCGTGCCTCTCCTTCGCACCGAAAAACCGGAAAAGAAAGAGTGTTCGCTCTTGTCCTATTAGTTGTCTTAGCCGATATGAGCTTATATATTCTCGGTCCTATGAATCTGCTTATAGTTCTTGATCAAGGTCAATTACACCTTTCCTCTCCTCTCCTTTATAGTCGAGATTCTTCTCAACTTTGTCGACCCAACGAACGAAGCGAAGCGAAGTTCAGTCAAAGAGTCAAATGGATTGGATGCATGGAAAAAAGCAAAAAACCCAAACCTGCGTGCAGGATCAAAGCCATGTGTCATTGGACACTTCACCATCTCAGCTAGTTTAGATAATTTGCCACATCCGGATGGTAAATACTATCATAAGTCTCTTCCGAGAGAAGGAAAAAACCATAACAAAGCCTTACACATTACAGTGATCACTACAGGGAAAAGGGTGCCAATGGTTCTGGTTGACAATGGATCGGCCCAGAACGTGTGCTCATTCAGAACTCTCACTTGCTTATAGGATATCAGTCAAAATCTTTCGCAGTCTTAGGGCAGTCTTGATAAAGATAAATCATATCTTACAGGAAGCATCCAACCCAAGAGCCAATAAACTAGGGTAGGAATAGGCTTCCCGTTGATTGAATGTGAGGGACTGAGTCAATGCGCATTGCCAGTAAGCAAGGGGATTCTTGAACGACAGAAAGAAGCGCGTCTCTTAGAAGCCCGGAGGAAAACCGGAGGCCCAAGGAAGGGATTTAATAAGCAAGATAGCATTCATCTTATCTTGGGCAAAAAGGGCTTAACAACAGAGAAAAGAGAAAGAGACGATGTTAGAATGGCTTGTGCAAGTGAAGCAGAACTAGCTATTTCTTACCCCGAACTGACATAGTTACTGTTAATAAAGGAAGGATCAATAGTAAAGGGAGGGCACGTATGACCATATTAATGCAGCTAAAAGCAAAAGGCATGCATAGCGGCTCGAAGATCCAAGTCAAAACCTGCTGCGCAATGCCAATACCTTCACATTAAAAGTCAGCCTTAGCCCGACAATTGCCCTCATAAACTCCTTTAAGGGATGGAAGCAAGGAATATCTAGCCCAGGAAAGCTGTCCAAAACGAAGGAAATTCTCAATGTAATCGATCCAACGAACGAAGCGAAGCGCAGTGAAGTCCCTGGAGAGGAAAGGTGTAATTGAGGCTGATGCTACTGAGGAATCGGGAGGACTTCTACCTACGGACGTGTAGGATTTGACTGACGGAAGCGTCCTGGTTATTGGGTCAGCCGAAATGCGATCGATCGGCTCAACCGGATCAAGGACTGACGTCGAACCGAGCACAGGCAGCATACAAGCAAGGTTTTTTTATGAACAACCAAGTGTAGTACAAGGCGGAAGGAAGACACACAGGAAAGCGGGAGCCCCCCTTCTTAAAGAGAGACTGTTGAAACCCGATCTCATAAACTTCCTTTCATTCCTAATACCTTGAATTTAGAAAAGGAAGCCCGTCTGAAGCGTATGCTTTTGCTTCTCCGTTCGTGTCGGCTGGAGAGTCCTCGTTCATTTGTTTCCAAAACTCGTCATGGTGGGCACAGCCAGCCCTGTAGGTGGAGGCCACACGAAGACCACACACATATCTCTTTAGAATCTATATCCCACGCTCATCCGCTCTTCGGGAAGAGAAGGACTCAAGTAAGGAGTCTGAGTGCGTGAGTTGAGTTAAGAAAGGGGGCTCAGTGTGTTACCAAGTTATTATTAACTAAAAGGCGTTCTTCTAGACTTGACTGATCTCATCCCCTCTCGAAGGGACTTGGCTCTTCCCCGGCTGGATAGACAGGAAAAAGACTGCTTGCTTAAATGCCGTTGGCAGACTTCTATGACTTCACTTCGCTTCGTTCGTTGGGTCGATTACATTGAGAGCAAACTCCCGAGATATTAGTGGCTTGATGAACTATCCCATTTATTAAGATTTGCATTTTCGTATGAAACAGATCAGCTGGTCCGAATCAATAGAAGCTGGAGGTAAGCATTTTAGCTAGCCTGTGCCAATAATATCCTGGCTTGTAAATCTCACTACTAAGTTGTGACCGATAGAGAAGCCCTTAGGTTCCCTAAGCGAACTACCTTCTTTCCTAGGATTGCAAGAGGTCTTGTCAGACCCCTCTAAGAAAAAGACATAGATGCCCAGAGACAGGATAAGACCCAAGCCAATTGCATCCGGATAAAGCACCTTTAGGCTGATAGAAAGCTGCTATATTTAATTACCCCTCCCGAAATATCGAAACCCAGTAACCGAAGCCTCTCCCTCTCTGCTAGTAAGAAGACCAATCTTCCTCCGGGTGAGATAGTATGCCATTGAGGACTGATTCTTTGAAGCAATAGTTCCATAAGAAAGTACATGAGACTCTTTGACTTTCAAGCTCCGAAGAAGTTTCATTGACCAAGCTGTCACGTTCGCAGAATGACCTTTGGAACCAACTGAATCCACTCTCGTGACATGATCGAAGTTTGATCTGGGGAAAGAGATGATACGGTCTACCCGTCTTTACACTTACACATACGAGGAATCACTCACTGACGGACAAGAGGTCGACAACGTGAGCTTTACTGCCTGGCTTTCGGCCTTCTTGATCCTACTGGAACGCAACCCGTCAGAGTTAGGTATCTCTTCTTTAGAGAAGGAAATCCAAAGCATTACAAGATCAAAAGAAAGAGCTCGGAAAGAGTAAAAAAGCTCTACGTGAAGAGAATGGTGGAAACCAGCGCGCAAACATCATTCTCTCGGAAAATCTCTTTCAACTTCTACTTTACTAAGGCTAGAAATCGAAGCAGCTTTTCCATAAGCAGAGTCAGAACCTGACGAGGAGAAGGTTCACGTAGAAGATGATGCCACTGGAGAGTTCACCGAAACATACATATACATATAAGTATAAGTATAAGTATCCGCCAAATCGTTATACTAGTACCGATACCAATACGATCGATACGGAGTCTGCTGAGCGAACCGTACCGAGCCTGCCACTTCCTAACCCAAAGGAAGGAGACGACTTGCTCGGCATTCAAAGACGAAAAGCAACTCAATTGAATCCGGTTTAGCTACTAGCTACTTTGATTTGATTGAATTTATGCCTTTTTTTTTTACACTCAAAGATTCAAAGAAAAGGAGTCCGGGGACCCCGACCCCCTAGGACAAAGGAAGGCTCTTTCGTGCAATGCAAGATTGCTTCTAGTGCTGTACTACAATTCCCTTACTGAATATCTGGGAATTTGAATCTATGTAACCAAAAACTTGAAAAGCTAAACCCTAGCGAAAACGAGCCCCTCTGAACCCTCCCTATCCACTCGCCCTAATAAATAAGCAGGAGAAACCCCACAATTATCCGCACCATGGCCTGCCAAAAGTCGAATCGTAAAACTCAATTGCATCGAACCTCAGTATCTTTTGTTACTGGTCAGCCCCTGGGGTATCATGCGTCTTGGGGTTCGGAATTTTACCGTGGACCTCAGTCCTGTGTCTATCCGTAACCTGTTGAAATCCCACCATCCTTACGGTTTGATGGGTGTCTGTCAAACATATCCGGTCGAAAGGGTTTCAACCTTAGCTCGGATAGAGGGGTGTCGTGGTAAAGCTTTGTCAAGAATTGACCATAGTAGATCCATGCATTTTGACAGGGTGTATACTATGTATACTAAAAGGAATCTTCCTTTTTCTCTTTGGATCAGTAGGGGGCGTCCCCTTGACACTTATGTTAGAGGTCAAATTTTTTATACTCTTAGGTACGAATTTAGACCACGAGAATTAAAAGTAGTGCCGGACGCACTTTTTTTTAAACCCGGTATGAAAGATTGATTTCTTAGAATGGTCTTTATTGAGATGCTGGGTCAAACAGTGGTTAAACTAGTGTAGTGTAGGTGGTATTATGTTAAAGCACTTTCCGACGAGGTTACAATAGAGGAGTTCTTTAGTGCCCCGCAGCCATTGGCACACTATGGTGTGCTGGTAAAAGCCCTCCCTGTCTTAGTCGACTAGTTCCCGACCTTCCTGTTGAAGGTAGATGCCGGTAAGTCAGAAACAACCCTTTTAGCCGAGCCGAGTAACTTGACTTCACTAAGATCTTTCGCCTTGAGCTTCACTCCGGATCTTGACCCAACGAACGAAGCGAAGCGCAGTTCAGTCAAATTAGGGATTTTCTTTCTATTGAGCTAGAAAGATCCTCTCCTGCGCTTTCCCTGGCGGTGATGATATGATGGGGATTATATTCCCTTTTATTGAACTTAGTTCATTGAGATCAGGGATATCCCCTTCAAAAAAAACCGGATCCTCTTCTTGCACTTCTCTGATTCAAGTAGCCAAACTCCCTTTCTGCTTTACCTGATTGATTGCCTCGATCTTCCACACCGAACACACTGTAAACCAACCCAACCCCTTGAGTCGACATCTGGTTCCCACCTTTACTGCAGCTGCAGAAGATAGTTCAGTAGATGAAAAGTTTGAGTTCCTTTCAGCTGTCACAGGTTTACTTCTTGACTTCTTTCACTTCGAAAATGTAGGGGTTCGAGTCGAAATACCCTTCCCTTTGATTCACTTTTCGCTTTCGTACCCAACGAACGAAGCGAAGTGAAGTCATAGAAGTGTAATTGCCATTGTAGCCTTAGTTGGGTGCTCTGCTTTTAGCACAGAACTTTTGAAAAAGGGATAGGGAAGACTGGAAATAAGAGAGGGATGAAAAAAAACCATACCCGAAATCTCAGACTTTTTAAGCAAGATCCGCAGGAAACCCCAATCTCGTCTCAAACAACCACGACCGGAAATATAGCAAGTTCGGAAAGAAAGTCACTCTTACATGAGTCCGAACGCTATCTCAGAATCAGCCGACATAGGAGTGAATGCATGGGATAGAAAAAATAGGAATATGCCTCTCGAAAGTGACGAAAGATGAGATTAGAAGAGTTGAATGAAAAGAGAGAACAAGGCTGCTATTGCTAGGCTCTGCCGATGGGCTTGTTCACGAATCTCCTGCGTCGAGAAGAAGTTCGCACTTGAATCAGAATACGCTGCTTGGATCTTTGCACGACTAGGATCTTGGACCTCTGCCTGTACTTTTGATTATGCCGTCGATTACGTCCTGCTTGACTGCGTCGACTCTATGCCTTCCCGGCTTGGTGACTCTAACCCAGAGACTTTGATTGCTATTGAGACCTCAGGTCAATTGCATCTTTAGAAGCTTTTTTCAGTCATAGAAGAAGTAAGTGAGAGTCGAGATCACCTCTAGGGCTTAGATTCGATCAAAGCGGACAACTCAAACCGGGTTTCCGTAACGGTACTACAGGCTCTTGTTGGTGCATAAACCGACGATGACCTAATACCGGAAAAAGATAGATTCTTTCATCGAGATGAAATCCAAATCACGATGTTCTTGTTCCTGATTGGATTGCTTTCTTAGTGTGGCATTCAGTAAGCCAAGTTCAGTGATCACAACAATATCATAAGAAAAGAGATCACCTCAGGTTTGAAGATACTCGACCATACTTTAGAAGCGAAGCGAAGTTCAGTCAGAAGTATTACATCGATCCTATCGCTCACACAATCTTCCCAGTCCCAAGCGATTCACCTGATTCCCACCTATTAGTCGTATCTCGTGCCCCCGCATCCCTATAAAGAAGGGCAATTCAACTCATTCCACTCTCACTCGATAGCAACCCAACCATTTAAGGGCCAAGTTCCTGCTTTACGGATCTTTGTTTAGTAAGTCAAGGCCTTGCCCTAGAAAGCCTTGTTCTCTTCCTTGCTTGACCCACGCCCCTATCTGTCAAAGTAAAGATTGTAACGCTGGAACTTGAAGAAGGGCAGTTCTTTTATAGGGAAGTTCTCACTCATTCCCTAGCGCTTTTCTACACTTCGCTTCGCTTCGTTTTTTAGAGTCTTAATGCTTGCTTTCTTAGTCTTCCTTCCTTAACTCATCGTGTGGCCTACCTATTATAGGCGCTTAGTCTTCCGCTGGAAAGAAAGGCTAGCTAGTGCAGGTATAGGAAGAAGTCAGAATGAGAATAGTAGGTAATCTCACTGTAAACAAGAAAGAACTATATGACAAGATAATAAGACCCCTACCCTTATATAGTATGGAGACAAGAAGGGGATGGAGAGCCTCACTGTGAAGGAACGAACTCCCCGCCCTTAGTGCTTAATTAATAAAGTCTAAAACTCCTTAACTTATATATATATTAAGATTCCCCTTCCTCGCTATGACTATATGGCTCTTACTTCTAAAAAAGTCCTTATTGATCTTTTTCTTGATTGCGAGGCCTTATCTTAGCTTAAAAGGCAATTGACCTCGGAAGAAAGAAAGCGAATCCCGCTTTTATGACTGAACTTCGCTTCGTTCGTTCACTCTCTCCTCGTACTATGGTCCTACCTTCAGCTCCTTCGTCCCCTCTCCTTTCAGTCGAGCTACTTCGTGCCTCCCTAGTGGGCACTTTTTTTTTCCATTGCTGCGCATGTGCAGCTTCATTCCATCCAGCCTCTTATCTTTCATTCGGTGGGCTTTTGCAGCAGCCGCTTTTGAAATGTTGTGATTTTCTATTATCTCCAAATAGGCTGTTATTGCTCCTCTAATAGAAGGGGGGAACCACCAGTCAGAGAGCTAGCTCCGTACTTCATCATCTTTCAATTCAGTTGCTGTAGCGCCTTAACCCGACCTGGCACTTTTGGGATGTGAATGCTATCAGCGTGCTATGGGGGATTTTTTAGGCAGTGCAAAGGATAAAGAATCGGTATATTCAGGTCAATTACATCGAGCCTTTCTCTCTTGTCTTCATTCCCGATGATACTCTACCCCGCCCCGATCCTATGGGCAAGCGATGGAACTCACACGACCCGGAAATCGTAGACAGATTGACCAGTTGACTAGGTAAGGGATTACTTGCTTCTTTCTGTGCTGCGCTTTGGTTTTGACCTGGTTGGCATAGAACTCTACGATGTTCTTTCCTCTGGAGAGGTGTCGTATGATAGTAGTGGTACATAACGTCCTTACCAGATGCTATGTACAGAGGTATACGCCTATCTTCTATGCGGGTCTTTCCTCCGCTGTTAGTCCCTTCTTTGTCAAATCTCCATCTTTGTCTTTCTACTACGTAGCCATGTCTTAGCGGATTTTGGTACATTCTCCGCGGGTGTCTTGACTTTCTTTTTTGAAAGATGTGCTGTAATGGAGTCGTCTGGATGGATTTTTGGTCATGGAAACCAGGGCGACTCCTCTTCATTCGAGGTCCCGGCTAGTCCGGTGCTATTGCCGGCTCTTCCGGCCCCCGAAGCCCCGCTTCCCCAGTGGCCCAAAGAAAGTGACGTCAATTTCTTTGTTATGGGATCAGATTAGTTGGGTCGGGGTTAAAGATGTGAACCCTGCACAAAACGAAGAGGAAAAGGAAGGAAGGGAAGGCAAGACCAAACAACACACGCAAAGACATCTTGTATCCGCCCTTGAAGAAGGCAGCCGGCCAGGTTTCCTCGTTCCGCCGAGCCAATCAATCAATAAATAGGGCTTCAAATTCAATGTCTCTAAAGAATCTGGTATTAAGCATTTGGCCTCTAAGGAAGGCCACAGCGAAATTCTCATTTCTCATTTAGGCTTTTTGATTGTAGGGACGGAGGACGGGTTCTCAACACAGCTTCATAAATGATCCTCGGCATGGGAGTTCTGCTTCGGGCTGTTAGCCTGCCCAGCTGTTAGCATCCAGCCTTTATGAAATTCAAATAATCTAAATTCAATCGATCCCTAACAAGCGAGGTAATGCTATTGTGCCCTCGGAGATCCGCCTTAACTATAAGCGAAAGTCAAGAGTGAAGGTCAATTACACCTCAACGAACGAAGCGAAGTGAAGTCATAGAAGTTTGTCTGCTCGTTCGGACACTTTGTTGTCCTCTTTGCGCTAACGCCTTTATTCGCCTGTGCCCCTCTTCCAACTCTTGATAAAATCTCAACATTGGTGCTATTTCACCTTCTCAACTGATTCACCTGAGTTCACTACTTTCTTTTGCGTATTGAATTGGACTCCTCTTTCTTCGCCTATCAACGAGACCTACTAAGCCGCCTACCACCCTAAAGCCTCTTCTCCTATCGGCCACGCTGGTTCGCCTATCGGTTCAGCGGTATCTTTCGCCTGTTCTTGCCGCAACTCCTCTCGCTCGTGAATTGGAATATTCAATTGAGCGACCAAAGTCACATCCACAAAAGAGCTCGTACTCCCAGAATCTATCAGCTCAGATCTTATACTAAAACCTCTTTCATACTGTTCGCCTATCCTACATTATCTCTTTGGTTGCTCCCCATCTTCGTAAATGTGTTTAAATGTGTCTTTTGAGTCCCGTTCGCCTAAGGGGTATTGATATTCGAGCTGGATCAAGGCGGAGGCCATTTACGTTGAACAATATAGAGGACGACTATCAAGGCTGAAACATACCCATATCGAAACAACAGACAAGCCCAAAGGTTATTTCAAGAATAGGCAAACAACACCGCTCCATCGGGTGCCATAATCCAATGACACCCTTATCAAGCCTGACGCCTAAGTTGGACTTTCTGCAGCTTGCCAATCCGAAGTTTAGGCTCGTTGAGACCCCCTTTTTATTATTTCGGTGGGGAAGTGAGCTGATCCCGCCTTTCTTGATCCGGTTGAAGAGGATCGCGATGTAGCTTCTATGACTTCACTGCGCTTCGCTTCGTTCGTTGGATCGCAAAGTGAGACTCGACCATAGGGAGAGGGAAGGTGTAATTGACCAGTCTATGACCTACCGTTTTCTAAGCAGTATGCCTGGGATAAATAAAAAAGAAAGGTGGCATAGGTATCCCAACCAATACGACTGGACACCCTATCGTGTGCTTAACTCATTCCGACACTGTGAGATCCTATGGTCATGGCTTAGTCCGAAGGGCTATAGGGCTTATGGCATTATTAAGAAATGTGATTCTCTACATATTTACATTCTGTCTTTACTCCCCTTTTGCGCTATACAAGATTCATCTCTCTTTTTTAAAAAGAAAGGAGGAGGTCAATTACATCGAACCTTTACCATTTAGATATAGGCTACTAATTAAGTGAGAGAGTAAATAAGATAAGAAGAAGATGCGTTTCCCTTTTTGAGGGGCATCTTTTAAAGTTTAGAAAGAAGCAGGCAAGCTGCGCGAGAACTTGAAAGGGATTTATCAGATCCCCCTTCTCAAGGGCGGGGAACATTAGTTAGCAAGCTACAAAAAGAGGAAAACTCGTTATAAGAAAGCCCACTTGCAAACTAAACAAAATATGGCAGTCACCTGACAGCAGCCTTTCCTGCGTGAAAGTTCGTTCAGCGTAAGGCTCGATATAATTGACCTCTTCCAACCCGTCCCAGAATGAATCCAGGCCATCAGCTGGGATCTCACCTTCCTCCAGAGAATCTTCGTCCTCTTCGCTGCTACGCAGCCACGCTGGTTCGCCTATCGGTGAAACCAAACTTCCTTTTAGCCTTCCTGTTCGGCATACCTAGTTAGCGGCGTAGCTACTCAATTACATCGACCCTTTACTGGCCTCTATCTCTTGTGCCAGTTCCTTTGGACCCTTGTCCACTTCGACCAAGCGGAATACCTTATTAGGCTGACGGGCTGACTAGGGGTCTTTCTTCTCGAATTGTTCTCTCAAGCGAGTTGATTATCGGTATGCTTGCTTCGCCAGTAATGATAGATGATCAACAAGTCAAGCAAGGATTTCCCGCATCAGGCACTAATATACCGCTTACGTGAGTCATAGTTATAGTTCCGTCTCTCAAGTTCTTAGTAGGGAAAACGCGATCATAACGGAGAAGTAGAGACCTAACAAAAGAAGTCAACCTGAAGTCTCGCGAAAGACTAGGTCATTACTGAACGATCCCTGTTTACTAAGAAACAATAGGGTTGATTCTAACGAAGGGGGGTGTTCATATCTAAGTCCTAACTAGAGTCTATAGCAGTACGAAGTCGCTTACGCCGAAGGTCGATTGAACATGTTCGGGTGCATACAAATGGCAGGTTTGACAGACGAATTCATTCCCATGTAGATAAATACAATAGATGGAAACCTCAGCAAGTAGCAAAGCACAACCCCTGGCAAGTTGCTGCATCGGGCTTTCGCCCATTTATTCTATACCAAAAGTGAATTAATTTGCATACGACATTCTTACGACACGAGCAAGGCATGAATCATCGTAAGGAAAGGGCTGGGGGCTATTACGTGACTGATTCTGCTCTATCTGACATATCGTAAGAAGGGTTCTACTTAGAATGGCTCTATTCCAGCGTAGTTAGCCAAATATATCGATATCCATAAGAACCACCTGGTGGTCGAAATCCTGATACTACGGATATAGTTGAGTCAAAACAAACTAAGGGGTATTTTGAGGACAACATCAATCTGTGACTGAGATACCGACATTGATGAACCGAACTTATAGCAATGCCGCTCTCCTTGCCCGCCCCATCTGCTCTTAGTCATCTAACCAAGAATCACAGGAATTTGCCCTGGAATCCGGATTTCCCTTCGTCAATTACATCGAACCTCCGCTTTAAACGTCTTTTCCCCGCCTGTAAAAGGCACCTTTGTATGAAACTTCTGCCTTGCTATTGGCCCGTCCCTTTTCAACCCATGATAACTATCACGAAATATTTCATCCTCATGATAATCTAGGTAGTCATCCACTTCGAATCGAATAGTAAGTCAATCCGTACCCCAGACTATGGTACGTGCCGTACCTACGAATCTGTCTACATGGTTAATTGGCCAGCTTCCCCACTACTAATGACGAACCCCCGGTATCCCCATCAATACTCCCAGCCTTTGACCATTCGGTTTGAGCCTTTACTCAACCGAAAAAAAGAATTTGTCTTCAGGCACAGAGCGAGACTCGGTTTCATCAAAGGAAGCAGTGAAAAGAAGGGGTAGGCTATCCCATATCAGAACAAGAATAAGAACTTTGACTTTGATTTTCATTTTAGTAGCGGAAAGCCCTATTGAGTTAACTGCCCCTATGGAAGCTGCTTGAATTGAATATCCTAGGACTAAAGGGCGAGCCAACCTTCCACTTTCCTGGTCCACCAGCAAAGACAGCAGATAACAGAAGCCCCTACCTTCCGCAGTAGTAGTCTCAATCTTTTGATTATTAATAAGACCGTCGAATCGTAGGAGAAAGCAGATCCTTATGCCCAATACCAGAGTCTAATATCATATTGAACTGGCATCAATGCCGATCGATTCTTCAACTTACCATGACCATGGAATCTCATCTAATCCAACACCTGTATCTTGCTCCGGAACGAGATCCTGAGTGAAGATTGATTGCTTTTGACGCTTGCTTTCCCAACTTTAGAAGCGAAGCGCAGTGAAGGAAAAGAGTGTAGCTAAACGACTTGGCCCTAGCGGCCCGAGCGTCTGTGAAAAAGAAAAGCTTCGACCTGTCCGGTTCGATCTTAGCGCGCAATTGATACGGTATGGAGCCATTCGTGGTCGCAGACCCGATACTCGTCTTAGTGGGGAAAAGGAAAGAAAGAGTTAGTTGGCTAATTGCATTCGGGGAGCCTTCCTCTGTTGAAGCTGTTCGAAACCTAACCTTTGTACGATTTCATTCCTTTCGACCATCTAGCTTCCATAAAGCCTTCATCTCCCCAACCGCTAAGAATGACTCAGTTGCAGGCGATCGCCAGAAACCCTGGTATAGGTCATAGCCACAAAAAGCTAGGTGCTTTCATTAACTATTAAGGAAAATAAGTATCAGTCTGGTTGGTAATGTACCAACTCAAGTATGTTCAACTTCGGAGTACACATAAGGTAAGACTAGCGTAGGCTGGGTTCGCAATAAGATTGGTCGGGTAAAGCTTGGAATTAAGACTTTCACGTGATGTTAAGTAGTAGCGTAGGGATTGGTTCTTTGGCTTGGAAAGTAAGAGTGAGGACGGGAACGAGCCTTGTAGAGGATTCTTTTGGGGAGTAGGAGTTCTAGGCGTAGCATTTACTATTTATTGTATTGCTTTTCCGTAACTTTCCATCTGCATTCCCTTCCTTTGATTGATAGAAAACTCGTATAAAAATCATACCAAAAGAAAGAAGAGAAGCTCGAGCCTTGAAACCTTCGGCGAGGAAGGAAAGTCGATCGCCATATTAAGCAGGAAAGAATGACTCACTAATGTGAATACCGGTTCTCGCTCAAGCCAACTAGAAAATATTCCCTCAGAATTGCAGTCGATCTCGAGCTTGGGTAGATGAGTCAATCGTAGACTTAGTGGTAGTAGTTTAAAAAGCCAGCCATTTAGCCAGCAAAGAGTAAACGAAACTTCCGGTGGACAAATTACACCGCTTTGACACATATTGATACTGTAGTGAGGGAAGGCGGCATTACCATATTTAGTGTACCATGAGTGAAAACGTGAATTACCTCCATTAAAAGTTGTGCATTGAATCTCATTATTGACGTTCAGCGCTAGAGCTTGTGTAAATATCAAGAAACCTGCCAACTGTAGTATCACTAAGGGAATCCCTTGGATCCATGTAATCGTCATCTTCCCTGGCAGTCATAATATAAAACTTGAAGCTATCAGTAGGAGAGTTTACTAGAAGCCTCCCTTCCCTCAAACCATTCTAACCAACTGTGTCATACTAGTTTGGCTTAGAATCTCATTGTCCCAAGGCATTTGCCTGTCCTCATTGTGTAGTTGTTGTATTTCGAAACTTGATTACGGGTGTTACTTCAGCCCGAATCATTCTCAAGCCAGTATCGGATCCAACATCCCTACATGTGTGAAGCATGAAGTAAATAATCTCAATCTGAGGATCTATTCCCACCAAGAAAGCAATTATTCGCACTAAATATTGAAGGAATCAGATTAGGAACCTAGACCGGATAGGACTAGGAGATTGTTTTTGCTTTCTTTACCATGTCGAAGAAAGAATTTCAGTACATATGGCACAGATTCTGTAGGAATAGATGAGGAGGAATTCATGACGAAGAGCCGGGAGGTCCTAAACTCTCTTTCTTGTATAGATTTTTCTTGCAACCAGCTTGAAGGCTACGTACCGGAAGAGCTTGGAAGCATGAATCCTTTGCTGTGCTTAGTATACTAAATAATCCATCCAAAAGCAATCTGTCCTGGTTCCTGAATGAATATTATCAAGGCTTCAGCTAATATAGGGACCTCGCTAAATGGCTTGGTTCACTCCTTTTTCCCTCGGACTAAAGTGCAGTCTGTCTTCCCCCTATGCTTGAAAGCGATGTTTATACAGCTTAGAAAGGTGGTATTTGGAAGATTAGGCTGGTAAACGTCGATCGCTCAAGGGTACTTCTACTGAATTCGAATGTTTTCACTACGACGAGGAAAGGGAGCTTGTTATAAATGCGTCTCGACTCGAAAGAAACTTGGTATTCCGACTTTCAATAAGCAATTGAATCCGTATCTCCAGACTTTCCTACATCACTTATGGGAAAACAAACGCCTGCTCGCTGGGGTTGGAACTTCAATACCATCCTCCTCTGTGACCTTCAGCAATCACGAGGCACAGAAAGAGTTCGCGTGATATGGGTTGGTAAAGTAATTGGCAGCAGAACAAAGGCGTAGACTCTTTTTTTATGGTATGATTTACGACTTTCTTTCTTTAAATAAGTCAATTTCCCACGGTCGAGTCTTGTCCGCCAAGAATCGAAAACATGCTAGCGTTAACCCTGCTACCAGGCCTAGCTACCACAGAAAGGAAGGGAAAGCGAAGCACAGAGTAAAGTCAAGCATAGCTTTCTACTAGACAAGTACATGCGCCTTCTTATAGAAAGTCAACCATTGATGTACTACTAATCTACTACTGCTAACGTATGATTATATTATTTCATGCAATAGCAATGACGGGTATGCAGGCTAGAGCTTAAATAATGAGGGATTGGCGAAAGGAACCGATGCCACATGGATATGCGAGAATCTCAGAGCATCCTTAGTTACGCATTTGGAGTGGCAGTGATACGTTTACTGATCATATCTATTTGTGGAAAGGAAAGTCCAAAATAGATGGGAGTTGCCTTTGATGAGGATTCGGAAATAGCAGCAGAAGTTGGCCTGTCCTTCTTCTCTAGGTTGCTTTCTTCCACTTGAGCTACTTGATCGGTCGGTTAGTGATTGCACTAAAGAGAGAAGCGATAAAGCAAAGCAAGTGATACTGCTGATGCTCGGGGAGTAGCAGCAGTTGAACGATAACACAATTCTCTTAGGGGGGTAGAGTACCAAGACATAGGGATTAGCCAGCGAAGGCGGTTTATTTACTAATCAATATACTTATTTTAAATTCTTTTAAGTCAGGACAGTTCAAAGGCACGAGAGATAAGGAAAACAGAAAAGCTTCTCAAACCAGAGTAGGAATTCGATCAATCGCTATCAATGCCAGGAGGCATATCTCAGTAGCTTGCAGGAAGAGAAAGATGGACTTTGATGGGTCTTCCTCCTGTATGCCATTCTTCTCAGCTGTTCACTCTTTATCAGAGGGTGAAGCTTAGGATGGCGAAGCGTGGATCGAAAAGAACCGTCCATTCGAGCTAGGTAGGCTTCTGAGAAGAGGCCTTAGAATGTCTTCTTTGATTGTTACTAGGGAAGATACACAATAGATAATAGGGCGACAAGAAGGCGGACACCGAGGAGAGAGACGAGCCAACAGAAAACCGATACTGATCACCTGAAATGAAAGGACCCTCGGTCCCCAACTCCCATAAACTCGGGGGCTGAAACTGAGGGAGTGACACATCGGAAGGGCGAATCCTCGACTCTGACCCAGTAAGACGACTAACGGGTCTGCGACCACGAATGGCTCCATACCGTATGAATGTCGCGAATCAGATCGAACCGGACAGCACGCGCTTTTTTCTTTTCACAACTAAGTTTGGGATACCGCAGCTACACCGAAGCTTACTGACCGAAGCAAAGACTGGACCGGGCGAAGCTTAGGAAGGGGTTTTCACAGTTCGTTCGATGTAATTGACCTAAATTTCTTAAGTTAAGGGATTGGAGAAAGAAATTCCCTTTCTTTCTATTTTTCATTCTTGATCTTTGGTAGCATAAAAGAAGGTAATTCCCTTACTGCATTCGTTCTTTTAATCCTCATGGCTCGGGGTCTCTAGCTCCACTTGCTAGAAGATCGATCTGCATATCAGTCAACCATAAACTTTGTCTTTGTGGATGGAATCCCCACACCTTCTGGAAAAACTCCTAAGCCTAGCGAACGAGCCAGCTAGTGGGAAGCATTAAAGGAGAGAAAGGTCCGGGGCATATTCCCTTCGGTAAGAACTCCTAAGCGAACAGGCGCAGTAACAGGAGCAGTAGTAGTAGGAAGATCAATCCGTACGAACTAGACAAGAAAGTAGGTAAAGAGGCGAAGACAGGAACTTCGGATATCGGCTATTCGGTCTACTTCCTAAGTCAGTCCGCAAGCATACAGGTACAAGCGAGCCAGTTAGTGCAAAGGAGGGACTTTACTCCGAATAAGCCCCATATCCAGTAAAGGGGATAGAAAGGTAGGACAAAAACCTTCTGCTCCTCCCACTTGACTTGATAGGGATAACCAGCTAGTATGAGCCTCATATGACTACAAGGCGAACGAGCCGAAGACGGATCTCAGGTCTGCTACCTTTTGTCTAACTCCTAAACTAGTACTCATGAGCAGTCAAGGAAGCCTCCTACCCGGAAACCAGTCATTAAGCTTGCGATCTAAGAAGGCAAGCCTTAGCTGGGTTACGCCTACTTTCTGTCTGAAATCCTAAGCCTAACGAACCAGCCAGGCAAGTAAGCAGTCCGATCTATCGGTGAAAGAAAGTACCAGCAATTCCCTACCGCTTTACTTGACTCAATTACACCTTTCCTCTCCTCTCAGTACAGTAGTCAATTGCATCTCAACTTTAGAAGCGAAGCGAAGTGAAGTCAAGAATGCTTTCTCACTGGTTTTGGTATAAGAGGTATGAATGGAAGGTTTGACCGACGAAGTGTAATTGGATGTGTTTGCCTTTTCACTGGCTCGATGTAATTGACCTCCAAAAATCTCTATTTTCATCTGAAGGTCCAGAAAGCCTATTCACAAAATTATCCATCGTTGTATATGGGAAAAAGCATATTATTTAGGAGAGCAAAGCCTAGAGGCCGAGGGCGAGTAGAGCATTTTCTTGAACTCACTCTCTCACTGAAAGCAGAATGGAAACTGGCCTTTTTTATGCAATTGAATTGGATGGGCTTACAAAATGAAATGGCTCGCAAGAGCTCAACAGCTTAAAAAGAGATTAGGGCTCCCAGGGAAGGGGAACTAGACGTTCTTAGGACTACAACTGTATGGCAAGGTTGAAATATGCTCGACTGAAAGGAGAGGAAAGAAGGAGTCTTCGCGCTTTTGGTATCATAGGGAGACCACGGTCTCGTAAGGACCCCCATTCTGGTCAAATGGAATGCTCCACCTTCTGGATGGATGAAAGTGAATACGGATGGTATGGCTTCGGGCTCTCCGGGTAATGCGGCTATTGGACTTCTTTTCCGAAATTGCGAGGGTAAAGTGGTCTTCTGTTTTTCGGCTACTATTGGTATACGATTCGCTTTTCAGAAAGTCATAACAAATTTCTTTTGTTTTTCTAAACCAAGGGACTAACCTGTAGAATTCTCCTTCTCTAGTGATTAAGACTATTTGATGTCTGTACTTATCGAGAATCGCCTTTTCCTCAAAAATTGCCCTATAGTTGATTATTGGATTGTTCAGTTCTTTTATAGCGCTTTCCCACTGCCTCAGGTCCTTATCTTCAGTCTTAAATTGTTCTTTCGCTCTTGGTATTATTGTTATGAAGGCCTTTCCTATATTGTATGCTAAGTTAACCTCTGTTCGTATTTGGTTTCCCATAATATAGGGACTGCTCATGAGTCTTCTTTGTAAACATCCCCATAGTGTGGCTATGATTCGTTCCTCCTTGAGGTTTTTTACTCTTGTTGAGAATCTTAGCCAAAAGAAGCTCTCCCCAAAGCAAGCCCGATGGCAAGATTTTCTAGCCGAGTTCGACTACTCGTTGGAATATAAGCCGGGGAAGGCAAACGTAGTGGCCGATGCACTTAGTCGAAAGGCCGAACTCTCAGCTATCAGCAAAGCTGACGGGGATATCCTTACCCGTATTCGAGAAGGGCTCGAACGGGACCCCTACACAAAGGCGCTAATGGACCTTGCAAACGAGGGAAAAACCCAACGCTTTTGGGTAGAGGACGGTCTTCTCTACACCAAAGGGCGACGATTATTTGTGCCAAGGTGGGACGGCCTGAGACGAGATCTCATGAAAGAGTGCCACGATACCAAGTGGGCGGGTCACCCGGGCCAACGGAGGACAGTGGCCTTACTTGAGTCCAACTATTTTTGGCCCCAACTTAAAGATGACGTGGAGACATACGTGAGGACCTGTCTTGTATGCCAACAAGACAAGGTCGAGAACAGGCACCCGGCGGGACTATTAGAGCCATTGCCAATACCCGCAGGACCGTGGGATTCCATCACCCTAGATTTTATTAGCTCCCGTACACAGTCCGAAGGATGCGGGTCGATCATGGTCGTGGTGGACCGATTTTCAAAGTATGGGACCTTCATCCCATGCACCAAAGACTGCACCGCCGAGGAGGCTGCCCGTGGGTTTTTCAAAAACGTGGTCAAGCACTGGGGGCTACCAAGGAGTATTATCAGTGACAGGGATCCGAGATTCACCGGACGACTGTGGACCGAACTTTTCAAGCTCCTTGGGACCGAGCTCAACTTTTCAACGAGTTTTCACCCCCAGACCGACGGGCAAACCGAGAGGGTGAACGCGCTACTTGAGTGCTACTTAAGGCACTTCGTAAGTGCCAACCAAAAGGACTGGTCCAAGTTACTCGATGTGGCCCAATTTTCTTATAACTTGCAGAGGTGACGATACAAACGAAGCGAAGCGCAGTGTAGAAAAGATTTGGGAGAGGGAAGGTGTAATTGAGGGAGACACGACATGAGCTTACAGGAGTCGAATTGCCCCTGCCACGTTCTGCACCCTACACAATGAGCTATTCCANGGCCCAATTTTCATATAACTTGCAGAGGAGTGAATCAACTGGGTATAGCCCATTCGAGGTGGTCACAGGGCGACAACCTTTAACACCGCACACGATTTCCCTTCCCGCGAAGGAAGGAAAGAGCCCTAGGGCCGAGAAAATGGCAAAGACCTGGGAGAAACAAGCGGACTTAGCGCGATCATACTTGGAAAGAGCCCGTAGAAGAATGAAGAAATGGGCTGACACAAGAAGGCGTCCACAAGAGTTCTCCCAAGGTGACTTAGTCCTTGTGAAGCTATTGCCACAACAATTCAAGACCTTTCGAAGCTTGCACAAGGGACTTGTGAGGAAATACGAGGGACCGTTCCCGGTGATTAAAAAGATAGGCAACGTGGCATACCGGGTCGATCTACCTCCAGCACTCAAAATCCATCCAGTCTTTCACGTGAGTATGTTAAAGCCTTACAAAGGGGACATGGAAGACCCAAGCCGAGGGTTATCATTCAGGGCACCACCGATCACAACCAAGTCTTTCGACAAGGAAGTGGACGAGGTGCTCACATCCGATATAGTACGGCGACGAGGGGTACCGCCAAAGAAACGGTACTTAATAAAGTGGAAGGACCTCCCCGAGTCGAGGAGGATTTATGGCAATTCAGAGACACCCTCGAGAAATACGAGACGACGAGGACGTCGCCACAACAGGTGGGGGAGAATGTAACGCCCCGCGCCACCTGACCCGTGCTGACCCGAGTAGCTCCGCGCGCGCACAAGCAGGACACGCGCACGCAGCAAGCGCGCACGCACAGCCCGCACACGCACGGAGCNACTTCGCTTCTAAAGATTACATTGACCTCTCCTTTCGCGTCAAGTCTCACAAGACCTCCTCTCCCTTTGGTCGAGTATCTTCAAACCTGTGGTCGTCTCAAATTATAAAGGAGGTGCAGACGGCCCAACATAAGGTATTCCAAAAGGAACTTAAGAGGAAAGAATATGCCAAGAAAAAATCCGATGCCGGTGCGTCTTCCATTTATACCTTCTCCTCCTAATCCAAGCCAAGGGATGCTTAGCCTTCTGCCTGACAGCCATTTCCTTCAACATCTTACTCAGATATTTCCTGACTAGTTGGAGAATGATTCTCGATTAGATCAGATCATAGAAGTACCGTTGACACATCAGTATAGCTGTCCCGGGATTTTTCATATGGTTGGCTTTTATTCTTTCTCAACGCTACTAAAGACATTCTTGCAAAAGAGCAAGAAGCAGAACTAGACGTTGTCATGATTCCATTGTTAAAAAGAAAATCTTCAGATGATGGGAAGAAGGGCGACATAAACTCGTTAAGTAAGAAGATAGGCCCACTGCTTTTTTTATGCTTTTTAACTACTCAAAGAGACACGGTTGATCACTCATAGAGCACAGAATCCGGATCGGGGGAGAGAGTCCTTTAAGTAAAAGAAAAATAGAATCCAATGGGTCTAGTTAGCGCTCTAACCTCACTCACAAGCAGGAAAGCTCCAAACAGGAGATTTGTGAACGTCGGAAGAGCAGCATGAGAAAGATAGAAGGTTTCAATATGCTCGACTGAAAGGGGGAGAAAGGGCCATCAGCTAACAGGTTTGTTCGAAGCTAGGGATTGAATACGGAGCTTGGTTGCCCCGGGGAATTCCTTTCTTACCACCAACCTATGTGGGCCGGCAGGAGTGCGGTAGCATCATACGGACATCATAATAATTCATTGTCGCTAAGATACCCCCCTTCATGGTTGTTTTGTATATTCCTTTCACCTTGGATCGAACTAGAACTTCAAAGTGAATTGAAACTCGCGTACATCGTACGGCATTGTATAAGTCCATATACACTTGCCAAAGAGAGCCACGTAGCGGCAATCAGACTTTTACGTCTTAACAGTTGATTGCGCATAGCCCAAGGAATAGGAAAAGCGGGGATCGAAATAACGGAAGAGCGCTTACAGTTAGATGTGAAGGCTTGGCTTACAAGCAAGGAAAGGGCAAGGATAGAGGTGAGTGAAACTTCGCAGCTCCCCTTCTTGAACAACCGAGGCACAGCTTGAAAAGCAAAGGCTAGAATAGCATATAGAAATAGGCGGGAATGATATAGCCAAGATGGTTTGCCAATGAGTTCTTTTATATTCCTAAATTTATGTAACTACTATAAGAAAAGAGTATTGAAGAGTGTGTTCCTAATAGAATAAAGCGACTTGCCGGACAAAGAGGTAAGTTCCAATAAAGAACTTCTTAGTTAGAAAGGGACCTATTATTTGCATTCTTATTCTAAAGTACCGTTCCGCTACTCTCCTTTTCCCGACAACAGATCTCCGATCTGACTTTCTTAAGTCATACGTCTTTTGTTCAGCTTATTCCCAAATCAAAGAAACTTGCAACTAAAAGCAAGGTGTGTAGCTGGCTTCTTAAACCAGAAAGCACAGTAACAGCTATGCTATGATATAGGCGCCCGCTACTAAGGATTGAAAGTAGCACACTAAAAAAGCTATAGAACTCCAGATCGGAGAGGGCAAGCACCTTTAAGAAGCAAGTAACTAGCTTTCACCTTACTTAAGAGCAAGGCGCGAAAGCATACATGCCTATTTAGCCTATAGCTTCTACTTAGCAGCCCAAAGAAAGTTGCCCTTTAACACACAAGTACGCTCACGCTAGTACAAAAGTAAGTAAACCACCTTCTCATTCATGTCTCCGGACATTCTATGAAGAGGGCTTTGAACTGGTTGAGCTTCGCTCTATGCTAGCTGTTCCTATGTCTGCTCGAACAGGAGCACGTTAGCCGGTTGCGCATCTATACAGATGTGTTAAGTTCTGTTCAGATGGGATTACTCAATGCAAGTGTATTTTTGATTTGGAAATCGTCGAAGTCGGAATCCACTTAAGTATACATCTGGGGTATATGATAGTTTGCGCAAGAAGAGACGTCGGGTGACTCTCCGAGTTCCCACTCCTAATCGAAATCTCCGGAAGACTGAAATCTCTACCTTCGTGAACTTCATCCGGATGCCTTTCTTGCTATGAGTGTAGTTGACAGAATGCTTGAACTCTGTGCACCTATCTACACAGTCCACGACAACTTTATTACACCATATCTTTCTACCAGAAAGATACCTAGAATTTATAGCAATGTCTTTAGTAGATTGGGTGCTCCACTCTCAATCAATAAGTTAATCAATATGAACATCATTGAGCCAACGTTCTCTAACTACATGGATGTCATAGATGTTACAGCCTTAATCTCTTCTCAGAAAGAAGACTGGTTCTCTAACATACAACCTCATTGCTATCACACTGTCAGTGAGCCTATTCCACATGACCACCTTCGAGCTATCTTATACAATTTGATACCAAAGGGTCGATGTAATTGAGAGAGATGGCTACTTGGGATCTCGGGAACACTTTCTTTCTTCCTTGCTCTCCGTTCTTTCTTTGAGTTGAACTACCTTTTCTGGTACTGGTGCTGATACCAGTGTTGCGACTGAGATATGCTTTGGTAAAGAGTAGGCTAAGCACTGATATAGTTGTGGAGCAGATCTCTCATCCAAGCCTATTAGTAGACAGGGAATACCAGTTGTTCAATCAACAACTGTGCCAACCAAACCAATACTACATGGGAAAGAAGGAGTTAAGCCAGTCTTTCTTCTATTACGAAGAAGTCTATTCTCGTCACTGGTTGATCGATGAGTCCACAGGCATCCGGAGCAGTTTATGTAACTGAAAGGTATGCCACTAGACCAGCCTTATGTTATAAAGGCTACGAACCTTACAACGGCTATAGCTTTGTTGGAATTGATTCTGATCGAGGTAGTGTATGGGATGTATCTAACGTATGGAACCACAATCTCTGCTGCACTCGGAGGTCAATTACATCGAACCTTGGTGGCAATCAACTATCATGGTGCGGAAGCTAGAGCTAAAGCAAGGTACGAAGCTACAGCTTTGGTAGTACTCGACTGAAAGGTATGTAATCATACGTATGAGGCATATTCTTGGTGTCAAGCAGCGTTCTGGTTCCCAATTACCTAGCCAGTCCGGGATGGGACCATTTGATCCGTGTATAAGGGACCCGAGGAAAAGGCTCTTTCAGCCAAGTCTTTAAAGCCCTATTAGAGTCTGTTCTGGCAAAAGAGTTAGATGTGAGTGCTGGACCAGAGCGAACAGAACCACCTTTAAGGGATGGATCATATGGGACCGAGAGAACAGAACCAGCAAGTTCATGAGTCTCAGAATAAGAAGGGCATCCATCCAGGAAGTATGAGGCCTGCTTCTCAGTTCCGTTTTCTCCTTTTAAAAAAAATACACCAACATTCAAGGCACCCTTTAGAGGATATACCAAAGCTAGAGAAGAAATACCTCCCAATTATGACATCGCCTACTGCGGCGCTTTTACACTAGAGACGAAATGCCTTCCTATCAACTTCCTCCTTTCATCCGCACACTTGACTCATAGTAAGTATCCTTCCTACCGGATAATTCAATGAAATCTTCTTTCTGGGCTCGGCTCTCTTCCCTAGTGAGTCGGACAAACTATATTTGCGTTGGTAATAAGTCTCGAATTTCCTTTTGGCGGCTTCAGGTCAAGTTGCATGTAATCGTACTACACTGCCTGAAAATAGTGACTGTGGAGGATTGGGAAAATGCCTAGGATAAGGATAATCCCTTTTTCCAGATCCAGATGCACCTTTTCGGCTGAGCTTCCCCGCCCTAACGTTTTTTAAGAAGAGTTTCGTCAATGGTGTTCAAAACCGAGTGGAATGAATTCTAACTACATAATAGCTACTCATTACACATAAGAATGAGTGTAGGTTAATGCTTTCAGCGTTCTCGTATAGTTTCGTAGAGTGTCGATCAGCATCGAAGATATATTTTCGTAGATAGACAGATCTGACCTTTCTTTTGGAAGACAGTAGCGTGCCAGCTATATGCTTCAATCAAGTAGAACTTAGGGCGTTTTGTGCTCAGGTAGCTCAGTTGGTTAGACCAAAGGACTGAAAATCCTTGGGTCAGTGGTTCGAATCCACTTCTGAGCGGGTCCACCGAGAGCGAGCGGACGAATTGAGTCGCCCTCTCTGCGGTTTAACTGAAAACACTCCTTGGGTTCTTATAAAAAGCCGTGGGTGGTTCTCGCCTCCCTGTTCCCGGGGCTCCCGAGTCTTTACGGGGAGACGAGGCTTGAGACGAGGTGTAGCGCAGACTGGTCTGCGCATCTGTTTTGGGTACAGGGGACTATAGGTTCGAATCCTGTCACCTTGATGTGGGGGCCACCTGACTACGTGGTGGACGACTTTACCACCCATAAAGCAAAAACAAAGGCAAAGATCTCAACTTTTTGAGTTGTGGATGACACCGCTGCTCACTATAACAACAGGTGGATTGACAATTTCACCGAAGGAAGAACGAACAATGAGGTTCGATGCAATTGACTCTAAAAAACGAAGCGAAGTGTAGTCATAGAAGAGAGGGAGGACTGAAAGGAGAGGGTGCCTTTAGGGCAATTACATCGCGCCTTTGGTCGAGTAAGGTTGTAAAGGTAAGAAAGATTCTTCTCATATAGGACTGAGGGCCGGTTCGGGTATGTAGCGTTGGGTCGAATAGGACGTAGTAGGAGAACGGGATGATTTGATCTTATAGAAAGCAATTTCTTTATTAGTTGCGAGTAGCAAGAAGAGAAGCTACAAGCATGAGGCCTTATCTTCTATGGGAAGGTCATATATCTTTCTTATTGAAATCGGCCGGGAGCCTTTGTTCCACTCGACCGGAGGGAGTTGGCCAAGAGTGACTAGCCACACTACGTAGGGATGCCTTGAGGATTCGGTATCATCTTCTTAACCGGGCACCTCGGAAGCCAACTCCAACTAAAAGCATTAGTGATCACCACCTTTATGATGAGTTTTCCGCATTCGATTGAAACGAACTGTATCCTCCTTTCTTTTATAGTAAATTGCTAGTTGAATGGCACCCACATCTATTGGATTTCTTTCATTGTTATTTATTCATTTCTTTCGATTGGATTTAGGATTTTGTTGATTGTCTTGATCGGCCCTTTCCTTGGGCTCGTCCCTTATAGGATAGGTCGGTGAGTCNAACATTTCCATTTGTAGCAGATGTCGATTTCAATGTCATTTTGGAAGACGATTCCGTAGATGGCCTCCTGAAAGGCTGGGGATGGATGATGCCCACCCAGGAATGGCAGCTTTCCCATGATTGGATGTCTTCTCTGTTCCGTCAGGCTCGCCGAAAAGCGTTATTCTTCGTTTGCGAGCACCAATTTCTCTAGTGGAGGTGAGAGCAGTCGACTTCTTTCTCTCTTCATAGTTATTGTTTGCAGTGGTAGTCCATCTTATTATCATCAGATACCTTTGTTTTCTATGAATGTAGCTGATACGATAGGCGAACTGTTTGGAGGGCACGAAGTGGCTGAGCTTTAAAGTAAGGGAAGAGTACGAAGGAGGTGAGCCTAATAGATAAGTGTAGCTGTTAGTAAGGTGAATAGTCCGGGAGCTTTACTTTATTTAGTTTAAGAAAGGGGGCTCAGAGCTTTAGTCTGAGGAAGGTAGCTACTGAACTCCTACTGTTAAAAGAAAAGCTTCGCCCGGTCAGTCAGCTTCGTATCAGTAGCTTCGTCAATTACATCGAACCTCAGTTGTAGCTAAAGCTTCGGTTCAGGATCTAACCATCCCTACTGTGAAAAGAAAAGCTCGTAGCCAGCCCAAGAGAAGGGATGCCCGGGTGGGTAGCCCGAACGATAAGGGAGCGCGCTCGGTCAGTAAGCTTCGCTTCAGTAGCTTCGTAGCAGGGTTGAACCCTACTTGTGAAAAGAAAAGCTCGCTCAGTCACTAGCTCGCCTCAGGTCAATTACATCGATCCTAGACATCCATTAGTCTTTCAGTTGGGCACCTTGGCAAATCCACATATTTGGCAATGAATGCTGCGAATCAAAGACTCCCTTGTCGGGTGAGATAGAATTCCTGACGTAGGGTTCTGGTGCGAGTGGCGCAGGCAAAGAGGTAAGACTTCTCTCGTGCGTGCTTGGCTTGTTCTTTGACTCGCTATTCCTATCTATTAACAGATACGGGAAAACAGTGCTAGTTCCGAGCCAACCGAACAGAGAATGTAGCCAGCCAAGCGATTGTCGGGCAGGTGTGCGGAACCGACTGAACCTCAATGTAATCGACCCAACTTTAGAAGCGAAGTGAAGGAAAAAAACCTTTTTTCACCTTTAGACATGACATATACCTTCCTCTCTTTTATTTCGATTAGCGTTCTGAGCTGGGAAAGGTAGGTATCTAAGAGACATAGCATCCCAATCCCAGGCAGGGACATCCCTTTATACTGAGAGCTAGCTAGGTTCGATGTAATTGAGACTATAAAGGTACTTTAGAAGCGAAGCGAAGTGAAGTCAAGATTTGAAGGGGGGATTTGATTCTGAAATGGAATGATTGGTCGTCACAAGGAATTTCAGGAGTAGATAGAGTGATGGGACTGATGGTGAGTTGACCGCGGATGCAGAGTTTGCGAGATGATGGGTTACTGAGTTTCTTTCTCGCGTTATCAAATATTGGCACGCTAGAAGAGCCAAGTCAGAGCCGATTTCGTAGAGAGTTCCATAAGACTGAGTGAATCCTGTCTAATAGCCACGGATGTCGAAAGATCTGGTTCAGGGCCACTGGGTCAACGATGTCCCCATGGCCTTTCATTAACTCCACTCTTCCTTACTTTAGCGATTGCCAAAGATGCTTACGTTTGCTTCCGATTCCTAATATTCCTATTGCGAAAGACTCAATTACATCGAACCTGAAAGTCCCATCCCTAGGCAACGCCAATACAAAGAAGGTCCCCAAGAACGTCAAAACAATCCTTATTGGCAGGACCTGGCCTTAGCAAGGGGCTTCAATCAGCCGGGCCCGGGGCTTCATTCTATTGGAGTCCTTATCCTTAGATATGTCTATCACTCCGCTATGAATGCCAGCTCCGCCGCAAAAAAATCTTTAGTAGAGGCTGGGGAAAGAGAGTTAGATGCTGATCCACCACGGGTTCCAAAAGATAGAGCAATGCGTCCACGATCATTAACTCCGAAATTCATAGAAATTTGACTTCCTCGGGGAAAGAAGTCAAAAAGGAATGCTTAGACAATTCTGAAACTTTTTTTGACTTATGGAAAGAAGATTACATGCTTTTCAGTGGTGGATCTAGTCCAATCGGCTAAGGCATCCAGTGCTTGGGGTTAGCTTTTTTAGTACTGATTGAAAGGCGGGGATAAGGATTCGGCAGGCTCGACCATCGGAGATCCGTTCATTACGAACGTTTGTTCTCGATGTGGACCAAGCTCCGACTTCCTTTTGAGTCTTTGACATTTTTGCGCCTGAGCCCATGAACTAGATTGAATCTTCTTTCTAGGTCCTTCGATCCCAAACACTTGGGCGGTGGTATAGTACACCTTCCCCGCCAAACATTCCCACTCGTTGGTTCGTCACCATCATGAATCTCAGGTCTCAACGAGCCAAATCTTGACTTCACTTCGCTTCTAAAGATGCAATTGACCTTCAACATTCGTATTCTGCTTCATTGTTCGAGGGTGGTCGTAGATCAGAGAGTTTTACGGCGAATTCGAGATGGTCCTGTTCTGGTGTTACAATCAACACCCCTGCTCCTGCCCCTCCAACAGCTGAGGAGCCGTCAACATAGACGTTACATTGGCCGACCTCTTTCTCCATCGTGCATTCTTGTATGAAATCAGCTAGGGCTTGGGCTTTTATTGCTCTTCTGACTTCAAACTCGACGTTGTACTCTCCAAGCTCCCCCACCCACTTCACCATCCTCCATGAGGCCGAGGGTCGGCCCAGGGTGTCTTTCAGCGGGTAGTTAGTTTGGACTATGACCTTGTGTGCCAGAAAGTAGGGTCGTAACTTCTGGGCTGTTGATAATAGTTCCAGCGCGGCCTTCTCAACCTCGGAATACCTTTGCTCGACACCTTGCAGCACGCGACTGGCATAGTAGATCGGCTTCTGCCGACCTCCTTCTTCCTTCAACAGCACCGAGCTGATAGCCACATTGCCTATGGATAAGTAGAGCACCAGCTCGTCTTCAGGTTTTGGTTTGGTTCTATGACTGAACTTCGCTTCTAAATTACATCTATCCTCAACCATCATCATCTGCTACTGAAACAAGAACTGGAAGGGGATGCCTTTCTTCTTCTACCAATGTGGCGGCTATCCCCACATCAGCTTAGCACCTTCATGCTATTTATTCGAATCTGGCTCGATTACATTGACCTCACCTTCCCCACAATCCGAAACCAAAAATTCCGAGCAGCGGGATAATCCCAAGGCGCAGGGTAGCTGCGACGAGAGTCACTCGCCACCTTACCTTGAGAACAGTGAAGAGGACGAAGGTTCGATGAAATTGACGACCATAGGTCAATGTAATCTTTAGAAGCGAAGTGAAAGAATAGAAGTTCGTACGAGGGAAGGTGTAATTGAGATCCAACAAATAATTGACTTAGAAGATAGATCAGCTTGTGAGCTTTATGCGTCGTCCCGTGTTCCTGCTTCTGTGTCCATACCCTCGTGTAGCTTCGGAGTGAGGTCAATGTAATCGATCCTAACTCCCAGGCCAGTCCTGGCGAGTAAGGCAGGGTGTGTGATCCACGGTTGAACGGTTGAATGGTGGAACCAGCGAATAAGCCGGTAGTGAACAAGAAAGCGAAAGCCGGCTCCGGGCCTACCGGACTTCTGTCTAAAACCCTTCCTCTCCGAAGCGAAGACTGTACCCGCCGGGTCTGTGTCCGGAGCATATTATCTGTCTGAAACCCCTAGGCGAACTCGGAAGCTAGTGCGAACTGGTGCGAAGACCGTGTCCGGGGCTGTAGACCGTAACTCCTAATCTTTTTTTAGCAGAGCTTCATAAATGACCCTACAAACTTTTCGAAGCGAAGTGAAGTATACGAATTCTTCTTCTCTTTTTTCATCGAATCTCCAGCATAGGGAGGATAGAAGAAAGGGTATACTGCATTATAGGGTTCTCCCACAGCGCTGGATACAATCACCTTACTTACTCAAAACTGTCTTCAAGGTCGAGCCGAAACTGACTTAAAAGATTCTGCTTTCACTTCCTAACTTAGAACTTCTGACTTCGTTGATTGACTTCTAGACTTTTATCCCATGGGACTCCCTCCTATTACTACGTCACTGTTTTAGGGCAGGTGCCTTTAGCCTTCGGCTCCTCTTTAGATCAGATCGTGTACTGTACTAGGGGCTCCCTAAGTTTTTGATGGGCTTGAGGCCTGAGTTCGAGCTATCTGCGGCACCCTCAATTCAATTTCATTGCCTCCACCAGACATTGAGAGAGCAATTGCTGCAGAGAAAGAAATAAGCTTTCCAGTTTTGAATTGCCAAGGAGCTGACTTCCAATAAAAGGCTCCCAGGTTGATGCGATGGGCTTATCAAATTCTCTATCGAGCCATGAAAAAAATTCAACAAAAGACGCAAAGAAATCCACTATCTCTTTTACGTCAAGCAATACGTGGAGTCGAGTTCAATGTAAGATCTCCAATCCAGAAACGATCTAAGGAAGGAAACGAAGGCTCGATATAATTGACCTCGAAAAGATCCACCAGCTGCTTTAAATAAAAGGTTTTCCCAAAATTCTTTGAGCTGATTGAAAGCCTGCTGAGCTTGGGGTGTCCACTCAAATCTTGATCCCTTCCTCAGTGCTCGGAAAAACGGGAAACTCTTTTCTTTAACTGGGCAATGAACCTACTTAGCCCGGCAAGACGTCCGGTTAGGACTTGGACTTCTCTAAGATTCTTAGGTGCTTGCATCTCGAGCACTGCTTTGACTTTTTCTGGATTGACCTCGATTCCCTTCTCTGTGATTAGGTAGCCCAGGTCAATGTAACCTTCCCTCTCCCTTACTACTTATGACTTCACTGAACAAGCAACGGATTGAGCAACTAGCGCGAAAGCCGTTGCGCTAACGCGCATCCGTTTTCTTGCTGCTTCGAAAAGTTCGTTGGGTTCGCTCTACTAAGGTAAAACAACCTGCTATCAGATTAGGATAGTGGTTCAGGTGTGTGATTCATAGGATTTGAAAGGAATGGCGTGACCAGATTCTTTTGAGAAATCCCATTTATCCGTTTCTCTTTTCTTTCAGTGAATAGAATCTTGGATTTGTAGTCGTAGATATGCCAATCTAGCTGGCGATCGGGCGAAGGAGAATTTCCAAGTGTCGCACAGCAGCATCTCCTTTTGAAAGATTTGCGAGTCCTTTGACTATTGCCGAATGCCAAATTGACGCTGCTAGCCATATCACGCCAGGAGCAATCGGGGTTCAGGGAGTGTAGGTGTACCGCCTAATGTTAGAGAAAGGAGAACAAATACCAATTTCCGCATCCGTCCATGGAAGACAGAACAACACGGATGAGAAGGTTTGGTACAACCCGTTGTTTCGACCTGAGGGTTCTTTTGTTTGAGACCTTGTTGCTAATCTCGAGATAAGGCTCTGCAAGACCTGTTGTTTGTGAAGAGAAGAAACCAACCGCAATGCTTTCTATATCCTTGGGCTCGGGAAAAGACTATTCAAACATTAATCTTCATTCCGGGATGGGGAATCTCTTATTATGCTTCTAACCCACCGGACCAAGAATGAAGTTATCACGAAAAGGAACTGAGTCCGATCTTCTCAATTACACCTTTCCGAAGGAACTCTTTGACTTCACTTCGCTTCGCTTCGTTTGTACCCAAAGGTGACTGAAGCCAAATCCGAGAATCAGACAGTGAGGAGGGTTTTGAAGGTTAATAACAAAAAAGAAAAACCCCTCCCCAAGCCGTGCCTGCAGTTTTCATTGCACACGGCTTTCCCTATGTATACATCATTTCCTTTCTTATCTTAGTCTTAGAAAGAAGAAAATGGGAATACTCAGTTGATTTAACCCTTATTACATACTACATCAACATTTCAGAATAGTGGAAATCCGGGAGATCTGGGAAAGATCAATTTTTCTTTCTGATCGGCTAGATCATTAATCGAAATAATATCCAAATGCCAAATTCTACTTATATATAATACTCCCTGCAAACTGGAAGAAGCTTTTGGTCAAAAAAAGAACGTCTTCTTCCGACATAAGAAATTCTTCCCCGAGCCTAACCTTTTCAAAAAAGTACGTACAGTACTTTTGTGTTTCCGAGCCAAAGTTCTAGCACAAGAAAGTCGAAGTATATACTTGATTCGATACAAACTCTGGGGCTATTCTAATGAGAAAGATTTCTGCATATACACCCAGTCAATAATATTCGAATCTGATAAATCAGCCCGAACCGGGCGAGAAAGCTACAAGCGCGCTAGCGCGTTACGGCTTTCGAGCCTACACTTGCTCCCCTAATACGTTACAAAATTTCGCTTTAGCCAATGACGCAATCAGAGGAATAATTGGAACAAGGGTATCAACTTTCTTAATAGCATTTTTGATTAGAAATGAAATTTTCTAGAATTTGACTCCGTACCATACGAACGAAGCGAAGTGAAGTCACCGCGTAGTGGGGAGAGGAGAGGAAAGAAAGGGACCAACCGCTGAACCGATAAGGACGTATTAGGTTCTATCGAATATAGGGAATTTACTTAGTAAGGCTTCCCACCTAACGAGCTAAGAAGTAATGGCTACTATTCCTGAAGCCAGAAAAGACTCAATCCCAGAATCTTCCTTTCCAGTTGCTTTTGTTGTCTTTGTTGCTTTCGGGTAGAGATTTGAATAGCGGATCCTTATGCAACTCGTGCAGCTTTTCCTCTCCTTATCAGTCGTCAATTGCCTCTCTCCTTTTGGTCGAGCTCAATTACATCGACCCTCGGTTGTTGGGTTAAGCATTATCATTTCTGAAAACAATTGAGAAAACCCCATCATCAAAGACAAGCAATCGATTCCTTTTAGCCACTGGGATTTACTCATTTGATGGTCCGCATGTAATATTTCCCATAAGCTCGTGTGCCATACCTATGACTCACTTCCTACCCGACCAACCTGAGACTTTCTTTCTTGCTTGCCCGCTCTCCCGTTCTCTGGGTTTGGTTGGTTCTCTCTTGCTGGCTAGCTGGCATGAGGGTCGATGTAATTGAGATTCATTGAGTGATAGGTCAAGTGCAAGTCCGACTACCGATTCCGATTGAGATATAACTTCTAAAGACAAGGGTGGGAAAGATCCCGAATCCATGTAGTTGCATCTGCATCCTTGCTTCCGGAAGCTGAAATCCAAGGCATTGGACTCTCAATTGTATCGTACTTTTGTCTCCGTTTGACTTCCCTCCTTCGTCCCCTTACTTATCTTAGCAAGCAATTCTTAGTTTCAGGACTAGTCTCATAGAGTAAATGAAGCTAAAGCCCTGGTTGAGGCTCGATGTAATTGACGTCAAGGAAACAAACGAAGTGAATGTAATCGAAGAGTATTAAGCTAGCGAAGCGAAGCGCAGTGAAGTCCCGGAGAGGAAGGAACAGAGTATTTGAAGATTAATCATAAGACTTATTTTAGTTTAAGTTTACCTTACCACCCGCAGCACTAAGGTCAAACCCTGGCGAGGTAGGAAGAAAGGAAGACTACGAAAGCGATAGAGGGAGCAAAGGCTATATTTAGTAAGGGTGACTGAGATATCTCTTCATTACTGGGCCACGTACTCACTGACGAACCTTAACTGTGATCCAGGATTCGGAAAAGAAGAAATCCGCCTTTCACCTTCTTCCAGGGGACGAGCTTGCTCTTCTCTTAAGTTTCATTCCTATTCTTTTTCCTCCAACAAAGGGCCATCTACCTACAGCTACCGGGCCTCCACTGGAATTCCATGGATGACGACTCCCTTTTTCATTAAAAGCTTCCACCTGGAGCTCGAAGAAGACGAAAGGCCTTGCTATACCATCGGAAGCGATCCACCATTAGTAGGAAGAGATGGCCGAGGGTCGATGTAATTGAGCACGATTCGTACGATCTATACCAAAGAAAGGAATTGAGAAAAAAACCACTTTCCAACTCTTAATTAAATAATGGGGACGAGTAGGACCTTCCCTTGAACCTAATGAAAGGCTCGATATAATTGACCTCACCTAAGCGAGGAAAAAGACAGCTCCCTTTCGACAGGATTTATTCCATACCCTTGAGCCAATCCAGCCAGCGCTCTTCTCTGCGGATGAAGGAGAAATGACAGCTACGTCTACCATATATTGATGCTGGTCGGGCTCCTGCGATGCGACGAATCAAAGGAAAAGGAATAGCTTGGAGAATGCCTTGGAAGTCTTACGGAAGATTCTTTTAATAAATATCATTAAAGAGGCCTCCTAAACTACTGGAAGTTGAAACCTTGTTGACTATGACAAGAGTCGCTCTTAGCGGATAACCTCAACGAGCTATGATCATTTCTTTTCCATTCCTATATTCAGTTAAGGTTCGTTAAATCGCTTTTAGGACTTTCCTCCTAAGGCCCCTAGTGGTTGGAGTACCTTGCCTTTGGGACATCTGCCTTATTGCCCTGAATAGAGAGCAGAAGGCAAAGGAGGTGGGGATTGATCCACCAAGCAACGCTTTATTAAAGCTTTCGACTCTCTGCGTGCTACATAGTACAGATCGAGCCTTAGAAAGACTTGAATCTCAAAGCGGTGGGCATCGAAGCGATTGAACTTAATGAGAAGGTTCGATATAATTGACCTCAAGCCCGTTCACACGGGTGGTCCAGCTATGGCCCCAAAGAGCGGTGAGTCTATTCCAGGGATTCCCGTGAATCAGCCATCGGACCCAGAAAAGGTGAGAAATCGCGCACTACAATGGCCCTTTACCTATAGGGCTTGATCCTGCTCACAGGTTATAGTATACTACTTAAAAAAAATAGGTTAACAGAGAGGATCCTCGCCTCCAAGAAGAAGGAATAGACACAACCACGGGTCAGGTCGAAAGAATGATGATACTTTAATGCAATCGAGGGTAGGAAATAAGTCAACTTCACTTCCTTTTCGAAATATAGTAGCCGGAAACCACCTAACCTAGAAACATATTGAAAGGGTTAGCTCTGCAGCAGGTCCACAAGCAAGGGCTTGACTGGGTAGAAAGAGTATAGCGGGTCTAACGAGCTTTTAGTTTAGCGAACTATTAGAACGTCCTCTTCGTCGCTTCGCACAAAAGGAATCCAACGTACAGTGCCCAGACAACCATCAAGACATCGTGATGGCATCATGACGAAGCCCCCGGAGGGTCGATGTAATTGAGCGGTAAGTATGCCGAATGATGGTTACTTAATAAGGTAGGAAGGAGCTAGCTGCTAAATTTGGAGTAGAAAATGGATAGCCGAAGTCTCTTTTCTTAATAAAATAGAATCGGGGTCGTCCCGTCAGAGTGGCCGGGCGGGAGCGCAGTCAATCAATAAGGCTTTGATTCAAAAAAATGGAGTGGATTATTTGCAGTTCTTTCGTTCTATCCCGACTCCCTATAGTCCAGTTGAGGAGCTGTTCTTAAAGAGAAAGGACTCCCTCTTAAGTAAGAACTGGCTTGTATCCTTGGAAGTGTGTGCTCTTTTAATGGAATGGAGGTGGCACATAAGCATGGATTGATGAGTTCCCGATCCTCTAATAAATAGTTAAAACCGGTTCGGCGGAAGTGAAATCATGATCGATAACGAAGATAGGTATAGGTCAACTATTAGATAGAGTGCCAGTCTCGGGCAAAAAGGAAAGCTAGCTATTCTTATTCGACTTGGAAGATGTATATTGCTGTGTCTTTCCGGGCTTGGCTGCCAACCATTTGAACTTTTCTATCTGTATTGATTAAAGGATTATTATTGTATTGGTTCTCGTTTACCAACTGTGGAGCTTTTATTGGGATAAGGCCTTCCAGTTTAAGCTTTGATTGAGTCCTCCAAAGCCAAGGAGACAAAGTATGGAGTTGAGAGAGAAGCTGCTTTTCGAAGTTCAAGTCATCTTTACTTTACTTCTTGTACGATATTCGTTACTCGGGATTCTCATCTATTCTCATAGCGAAGGAGTAGGGATTCCCTCGTATGGGGAAGGAGGGGGGGGTCTACACGCGACGAGGTGAGCTTTTAAGTAAGGCGAAGGTCTGAAAGAACTGGGCCGATAGGCTCAGGGGGATTAAAGCTGTTATGCCTGGGTAGGATCTACAAAGAATTGAAAATCATCTCCTCAAATCGATTCAATACATTTCTACGGATCCTAACATTCGTACCCTTCGCCTTACCTTTCTTTATCTAACTCAGTACTCACAGGGTGTGCTACAGTTCATAATGTCCTGTGAATAAGGAACTCTTTGACTTCACTGCGCTTCGCTTCGTTCGTTCCTCCATACCTACTTCTACTTTCCTTACATCCAACGGATGAGGCGGGAGTAAATAGACTGAGTGACTATGGTCAGGTAGCTCAGCTCCAGTTCACAAAAGGAAAGAAGCAAGGTCAATGTAATCTTTAGAAGTTCAGTCATAGAAGTTCGAGAGGGCAAGAAGGAATAAGCAAGCCTACTCTCCAACCATTACCCCCGCCCTCGGTGCCTTCCCTAAGCAAGCAGCCTTTGGCCTAAAAGCCACCATCCACTTAGCCCTTGCGCTTTCAAAGTAGAAGAGTGGTCTCTTAGATAAATCATGTAAGAAGGGCAGGCCATTGCATCAATCCTAAACCCCCCCTGTGCCCAGATCAACTCCGGGCATGGAAGCTCTCAAGCAAATGGACCTAAAGCAAGGCTACTGCTTCAAAGCATGGTTGGCTAAAGGCACTCTCGGTCGTCAATTCCATCAAAGCTGGCGACAACTCCTTCCTGCCCCTAGGCAATGCTTTCCAATCTTATCCTATTTACTGACTTTGCTCCGGTTATGGCTACTGCCAATAGCCCTTTTTCTCTCTCTTCATTAGGATGCCTGTAGGCAGGGGCTTTTCTCTATTACTTTCCCAAGGGGACGATACGAACTTTTCGAAGCGAAGTGAAGAAAAAGAGAGGAGTAAGACCGAAAGTTTAGAGTCGATACCAACCATGATTCGAGTCACCCCAAGCTGCTTTGCTAACCGCAATCCCTCCTTTACCCCAACAAGTTCGGCCAGTCTGTAGGACCGAAGTACGCCCAATGTTCGCCATAAAACCACCAAGCCACATCCCCTGACTGTCCCTAACCAAGCCACCTGCAGAAGCCTTTCCCGATCCTTTAACCGCTCCATCTCGTGCAAATCCACCAGTCGGGGGCGAGGACCAAGGAAGGGCAATTATCATCGCGCCTCGCCCGTCAAGTGAGCAGCCAACTAAAGAAAGAGATCCCATGTCGCCCGAGAGCACTCAATGGGCTAGGGTGGCCTCAAAACCACACCCTCTTTTGCATTCGATACCATCGTCATTTACTTAGCATGCATCCTGCAATCCTTAGTTGAAGGGAAGGCATAAGTGCCACAGCTTCTGAGCGAGGAGAGAGGTTACGAGCTGGCAGAAAGACTCAATAAGTTATCTGTAGGTGGCTAGTCCCCTATTCCATTGCCCCTATGGAATTAAAGCCGATTTGACTGGCCCAACAGCTAGAAAGCAATTCACGAATCAGATGGGGAATCACCCACACGAGGACCAGACGGGTGAAAACGCAGCCGATCTCCATGATAACATCCTTTTTCTCGAGGTGCGCCCATCTTTCATGGCAACGAACGTTCAGGCAGACACACCACTCCTTGCTCGCCTACGCGAATCAGCCAGGGAAGGAAGCGTATTGAATTAATGTTCAATGGGCTCTTCGCCTTACTAAAAGCCCACTCCGTGTCCTCTCCTTTTAGCGGAATGTATGAATAGCGGTTATGGTGTCTATTCGTTTAGTCAAGGTTGCTTTTGCCCGAAAAAAGCTTTCCGACGAGTGACGCGCCAGCAGAGGTTCTCCGACCAGTACACCAAGATAGTCTGACTTTAGGGATGCCGGTGAAGGTGAAATGCTTTGAAAGGTGAGAGAAAAGCAGGCACAGCTCACGCACGGGCTTGTAACAATCCAATCGATCCCGGAAAAAGGCCAAGGCGAGAAAGGAGCTAGATCTCACATTCAACTGCGCTTCCCGTCCTACTACCTACGTCGGACCCTTCGGCAACTATACGATGAATCGACGGAAAGACGAGAGTAGGCGAGACCTACTTATGACTGAACTTCGCCAATACTTCTGACTTCACTTCGCTTCGCTTCGTTTGCAAGAAGCAAGTTTGACCAGGATTTATCCAAATCGACCCTCAGGATTAGAAGAAAAGAGAGTGAGAGACCAACGAACGAAGCTGCGCGAAGTGAGAACTCCATTTTTGGATTGGGTCTCTGTCGATTTATACGGCCGTGGACCCGTCAATGTAATCTTTCCTAAACCTTTGAAGACAAAGGAGAGCCCATTTCCTGAAATGACGCTCCTCTCCTTTCCTTCACTGCGCTTCCGGGCCGACAAGTCACCACAAACTTTTCGAAGCGAAGCGAAGTGAAGTAATAGAAGAAGGAAGAGCTTTTTCTCGGTAAGACTCTCGAAAGAAGGAAGTTTTCCTAAGACCTAAAATCCCCAATTTTTCTGTCCCGTTTGAAGCCTAACATCGACAAAAGAGAACGCGCCTTATTAGTGGAGAGGTACGATACGAACGAAGCGAAGTGAAGTCCCTGGAGAGGATCGATTACATTGACTCGACGTCAAGGAAAGGGGACCGGGGACACCAAACAAGGTCAGGATTTCCTGAAAGAGCTCCCGCCTCTCCTCCTCCGTAAGGCGGGCGTAGATAGAAGACTCACTCGCCTTAGAGCAGTTGTTCATGCCTCCAAGGCGTCTTATTATTATGCAAATGGATATTTCGGGTCCACAAAAACGTCATCAGGCTCCATTAGCTGGCTGATATAATTCTCCATCTCCAGCCTCTCGCTCCATCGTGAACTTGGAGTCCAATAAGGAATTACCTTACTCTAAAACGTGTTGTTCGGACTCCCTTGTTAGGGACCTCCAGACGGAAAGACATATTTCGTTTCGCGGCGAAGTGGAAGGATGGCAAATCAGTCCCAACGCGAAAGCCAGAAACGAAATCTCTATGAAGAGGAAGGGTTTGAAGATCAGGGCAATACAACTGGAAGATGGAAAACACCCTTCTTTGGCGATGCACCAACAACCAAGGTTCGTGACACATGGACTTGCTTGAGGAGTCGCCCATTCCTAAAAAATTCTTGCACGGCCGCACGAATCGTCTTTGCAGCGCTGAATGAATGTCGTACTTCAAACAGAAGAACGTATCCAACATTTTCGCGTCTTTGACTGAACCGGGAGAGCTACTACCTACATGACCCTTTGAACAGAACAAACTCGCCCTTCTGCCTTTGGTGAAGGTACAAACGGGATCCGTTTGCCCGGGCTGCCCTTGTCACCTGTATCATACGAAGATCTTCCGCAAGGTTGGTCAGATTGTTGGCAAGGTGGTGAAGATCGACCAACAAACTGCGGCACTCACACGCGGTAAGTTTGCTCGGCTGGCGGTACTAGTGGACCTGACTAAACCATTACGTGTAAGCTTCATGATTAATGGCCGTCTTCAACGTGTGGTATACGAAAATTTACCGACGATTTGTTTCCATTGTGGTCGTATTGGGCACACGAGTCACGGGTGTTTGTACAAACCGATCACCACCGAATCGGAAGGCACCGAGGGGGCCCACCATGATAAGGGCGCCGGTACGGACAATGCGGGCAGCAACCCGGCTGGTGGTACAAATACACATACCGCAAGGATCGAAACACCGGAATATGGGCCATGGATTCAGGTACCACAAAGATCGCGATCATATACGAGACGCGACAAGGGGCCAGACCAGACCTCAGCTGCTCATCAGGAACGTTCAAAATATGGGACAGGATTGGGTTCTCGGTTTACGATGCTAGAAAAGGAGGCCCCACAGGAAGCTGTGCCTACTTTTGAATCTGGCGGGCCATCATCGCTCCCCGATCAGACCAAGAATGCGCGAAGTGAGGGGATCGAGGGGGAGCGTGGATGGAATACAGTCTCGAGAAGACATATGAACAAAGGAAAAGCGCAGATGACGGTTACAAATCATGGAAAAGACCAAGTAGCACGTAAAGAGGCAACCACTGGGGATAAACAGATGTTGGAGCGTGAAGGAACCCAAAGCCACAACCTTGAGCGGGTCTCATCCATTGGAACGAAATTGTATAGTACTGGTAATATTACTCCGGCCATTTCGACACCTCACACATGCCATGTTCAGATTGGAGCAGGCCTGGATCCGGCCAAACACCGGGCAGTAATCATTCCCAACGAAACTACACAGGCCAGTGATAACTCTCAACATGGCAATGCGCACGACGGAGACTGCGCAATGGTGGAAGGCGAGAGTCATACCCGGCGACAGGACCCTTGGCCGGAGGACCCCTTGGGGCGAGGGGAGCCAGATGAAACTAATGGTGATCGTATGTGCATGGACGAATCTTTGGCCATGCAGATCCAAGATTTGGATTGATCGCATTCGAGCGGTGTCATATTCAGCATTGTTTCTCTCATGAATATTGTAGCATGGAATGTACAGGGGGCGGGCTCGCCTGGGTTCCGGGGAGTTTTCACGACCCTTCTACGTCAGCATCAACCTGATGTTTTTGCGCTATTTGAACCACGAATAGGCGGATCTTCTGCCGACCAATTTGTACGTCATAGCCGATTTGACAGATCTTTTCGAGTGGAGGCCCAGGGGTTTTCTGGGGGTATCTGGATCTTATGGACAGGAGAGACGAATCTAGAAGTGCTTTCCTTCTCCAGACAGTTGGTTCACACGCGGGTGTCCAAGGGTGATGTTTCTTGCCTTGTGACTTTCATCTACGCTAGTCCTCACGCAAGGAGCCGCCGCAGTCTATGGGTGGAATTGGAGCATCTGGCAGGCCTCATAAAAGACCCGTGGGTGATTGGGGGTGATTTCAACTGCCTTCTTCGACGGTCCGAAAAATCAGGAGGATCTACCAGACACTACAACATCAGTACGGAATTTGTGGATTTGATGTTCAACGCCTGTCTACAGGAGGTGTCTACGGACGGACACTGCTTCACGTGGGTCCGAGACACGCAACAGGGAAGGGTGGCCGAGAAGTTAGATCGCTTTGTAGCCAATGTCCCCTGGATGGACAAATTCGATACCGGCCAAGTCAAACTGCTCCCTAGGGCCCAGTCGGACCATTCTCCGCTCTTGTTGGCCTTTGGAGGACGTAGACATCAGATGCGGGGTGAGAAGCCTTTCCGGTTCTTGGCGGCTTGGCTAACTCACCCGGGTTTCAAAGACCTGTTATCAAATTCTTGGCGACCCACACTAGAATTCGAAGAGGCTGCCGCCAATTTGACCACCCAGGCCAAGGTGTGGAACCACGCAGTGTTTGGCAACATTTTCCAGAAAAAGAAACGTCTACTAGCACGCATAGGAGGCATCCAGAGATGTAGCCAATTCTACTCTACTAGCAGGTTAGTGGAATTAGAACGTCAGCTTCGTCTGGAGTTAGACGAGGTGGTCGTCCAAGAGGAACTCCTGCTTATTCAGAAGGCAACTCGGGAATGGTCATATTTGGGGGACCGGAATACTTCATATTACCACCGCCATTTGAATAGCCGGCGCAGACGCACAAAAATTAATGTACTCACTGATAGCGAGGGGAACCAGGTGTTTGACCCTTTGGCTCTTCGCACGCTAGCCACGGAATTTTTTCGGAAAATTTTCACTGACGATCAACCACATCTGGACATCAGGACGCCGGCTGGTATCCCCCCAACCTAAGGTACTCATACCATGCAGGCTATGGAAGGAGATATTTCTGATGATGAGATTCACTTGGCTCTGAACAACATGGGCCCTTTAAAAGCTCCAGGATTTGATGGATTACATGCTCTCTTCTATCAGAAGAATTGGGAGGTTGTCGGACCAGCTGTTCGGGAATTCATTCGGAGGATGTGGAGGACTGGGGTTGTCCCCGAATCAGTGAACTGTGCCTTACTGGTACTTATACCAAAGATTGAGAACCCAGTTTCCATAAAGCAATTTCGGCCTATCAGCCTACTCAACGTCATCTACAAACTGTTCTCAAAGGTATTGGTTAACCGCATGAAAGACACTCTTCCGTCCCTAATCCATCCGGGCCAGGCTAGCTTTATACCGGGAAGGAATATCACGGACAATATTATTGTGGCACAGGAGCTCATACACTCAATGCGGGGTGCGAGAGGCGCAAAGAAATACATGGTGATCAAGGTTGATCTTGAAAAAGCCTATGATTACCTGAAATGGAATTTTATCGAGGACTCTATGCGGCAAGCTGGATTTTCCGAGCATTTTGTGTTGATAGTAATGGCATGCGTCCGCTCATCATCGATGCGCTTGCTATGGAATGGGATGCTGGGCGAGGAGTTTAGTCCTTCTCGTGGAGTCCGGCAGGGGGACCCCATCTCGCCCTACCTCTTCGTCATTTGTATGGAACGGTTGGCCCGAATGATATGTGCAGCCGTAGACTCGGGGGAGTGGAAGCCTATCTCGGTTGGAAGGGGAACTGTCCAAGTTCCATTCCTAATGTTTGCCGATGATCTCCTCCTCTTTCTGGAGGCATCGGATGCCCAAGTGGGAATTTTGGCGCGAGTGTTGGATGCATTCTGCTCTATTTCGGGCCTCAAAGTGAGTGGCGAGAAGACGCAGGTCCTATTTTCTACTAATGTGGAGACGCAGGAACAAGCTAGGTTGGCTTCGAAATTGAACTTCAAGGTGACGACCAACCTGGGTAAGTACTTGGGGGTACCAGTAATTCATGGGCGAGTGACCAAATCAACTTTCAACCATGTTGTGGAACGTGTGGAGGACCGTCTAGCGGGGTGGCGAATGAAGTCATTATCAATGGCCGGTAGGGTGACCCTTACTCAGTCAGTGCTTAGCTCACTACCCTACTACACCATGCAGACAGCGAAACTCCCGGTAACTACGTCGGAGGGGCTTGAACGTCGAAGCCGGGCTTTTGTTTGGGGGGGGTCCAGCGAACGTAAGAAAATGCATTTAGTAAAATGGGAGGAAGTTTGTAAGTCTAAAGAGGATGGGGGGATTAGGGATCCGGGATATCCGTCGCATGAATTGCGCGTTGTTGATGAAGTTGAGCTGGGGTTTGTTGACCAAGCCGGATGCTCTATGGGTTCGTGTATTGCGGGCCAAATATGCGTTGGATTTTTCGAACCCTCTGAACTCTTTGACCTGGAAGCCGGGCTCAGCACTGTAGAATGCTATTCGCATGGTTTGGCCGCATGTGGTTCGAGGAGTGCGATGGGTCCTAGGTAATGGTGAGACGGTCCGTTTTTGGCTAGATTCTTGGTTAGGTCCGGAGGGTCCTCTCATTAGCCTAGTCACCAGATATGAGGGCATCACGAATATTTTTTCAAAGGTGGCTGACCATGTCGATGAGACTGGAAGTTGGAAGTGGGAAAGTTTCCATGGCGTGTTGCCATCATCGGTGATTCTACGAATTGCTAGTATGCTCCCGCCGAGAGGGCTGGACGGTGACGACCGCATAATCTGGGGACCATCTACGGATGGACGGTTCTCGACGTCGTCGGCATATCAACTGATATCGGAGCAAGAAGGAGGCCAGGATCGCCAGTTTTGGAGGACCATTTGGAGAGTACAGGCGCCGCAGCGAGTCCGTATGATGATGTGGCTTGCTGCAAAGGATTGGCTACTCACGAATGCCGAACGTGTGAGACGCCACATTTCGGGGTCAGCAGCATGTGAGTTATGCGGTGAGACAGAGTCGACCATACATGTCTTGCGAGATTGCTCGGAGGCTGTGGCGGTTTGGAGGAGATTGGTGCCGGCGGATGCCATAATCGAGTTTTTCCGGCCGGCCTTAAAAGATTGGCTTCGAGAGAATTTACTGAAGCAGCGGATGGGCTTTCTTTTCTAGTCAGGGCTTGCACGGATATTAGTTCATCTTTCCGTTCAATGGGGCTTGATCAATGGACGCGACGCTAGTTCCTAGCTCGTTGAGACCTGGGTAGGACTTTGGGGTGGTGTGTGAACGGTAAACACCTTGGTCGGTAAGGCTGGCTATGTGGCAAGATAGCCCTATCAAGTTCAAGCACAAACTTCGGTTGGTACGGACTTCGGCGGATGAAAAGAGTGTCCGAGTAAGGAGTTGATCGATTATTTGCAATCGATCAATCAAAACAGCAACTCAGATCAAGAAAGAATTATACACTGGCAAGCCGCCGGATGGTTTGCATTTGATAGATGGCCCTTTCTCCGACTCGAACTCTTCCTATAGGGCTGGGCTCTCACTATCGACGGCAAGGTCAATTACATCGAACCTCATACGATTGAGATTGAGTCCTTGGGTTTCGTGGTTATCCCCCGTTGACTCCTAGGGGCAGGTTTTCTCATTTAGTAAGACCCAAGTTGAAGTGGCAGTGATGTGTCTAAAGATAAGGGGCATCATAATCCCTCTTGGGGCTGTTCCCATGGCTTCGAGATAGGATTTGCTTAGCAACCTAAAGGTGCTGCTTGGTGTACCATCCATTGGTCGGAGAACCTATGCTGGCGATAGACTCGGCGAAGTCAGAATTTGTGTAGAAGAAAGGTGTAGCGGCCCGTCCATTCTTTTAAGTCCGGGCGAAAGGAACGAACTGCTCGAGAGCAACTGCCTTTGTTTACTTGGTGGATGGGATGTCGAGTAGGAGAGTATGCGTTTCGGATAGGCTCGCTGCTTACTTACTTGACTTCGCTTATTCCTGGGCTGCGCTAGACCCCCACAGGAGTGAAATTGTAGAATAGTACGCACCCAACACCTATTTGAAATACTACCACGAATCTCCCCAAAATACCTCCTCTATAGGAGCATGCCTCCAGCAAAACACGATTCATTAAATTATGCCCGATGTTGATGTCGTTCCATTCATGTCTTTTTCTCGTTAGAGAAGTTTGTATAAGACTTTCATGATTTATCTTTATTAGCCCCCTTAAAGATATCAAGTTATTGATATTATCGGGAATGAGTATATCTCTTGCTACCTGGATTTGAGATGTCTGAGGCATATAGCGATAAATGACAGAAAAGTATGGATTTACAGGCTCCATCCCGAAAAGGGGTCAGTTTAGGGGAGATGGAATCAAAGTGTGCAAACATTCTTTCATATTTAACCTACGGTCTAGTTCGTCCTGTTGAAGAAAGCGTGCTACGCTTCTAGGCTCGAACCTATATAACATTCCTTGTACGATTCGTATGTGTTGCAAAGCGAACAACTCCATCAGGAAGTTTGGTGACGTCAACAAGGTATGTAGATACCAATGGGTTATAGAATACCCATTTTCTAGTATTTCCTTCTGTATTTGTCTTTTGAAGCGTATCTTCAGATACATGCTCGTCCAAACCTTCTCATACGAGATATATTTTCTTTCTTTCATGATATTATACGCATTAGGATTATGTATCAAATTAGTAGGTCGCATCATATTAAGTTGTGTGTATCTTATCTCCGCTTGCCGGAAGACTTTCTTCCAATTTCGTTGGTTTATCCAACGGCTTGGGATACCAGGATGACTTATTTTTTTTCTCTTCAAGAAAGAGGCTCGATATAATTGACCTCGGAGTCCAAGCTACCCTTTAGGGTCAGCTTCCGACCTAAGAGTTTTGGCTAACTTTCCTGAAAGCTTGGAGCGAAGTGAAGTCATAAAAAGCGGTCGATAGTCAGGAATAGATACTATATTAGTCATACGAGGCGAGGTTTCAAAGTCTATTAGGGA